>CAEGAE010042757.1:0-23326 GCA_903067095.1 Girardinus metallicus
AAAGATATCGTCAATGTTTTGATATATATATATATATATATATATATATATATATATATATATATACCCAGAAAGATTTGAGATGTAAATTACGTAAGGACACCTTGTGTGTATATCATTGTTTTCGCTAAAATGGTTAAACAAGATGCGTTTTCAGATCAAAGAGTAAAAATCCAGCTTCAAGCCACCAATAGGCTATGATGGAATCACAGCAAGCTGATCAAATTAAATTAGTATTACAAAATGAGGAAAGAAATTTTACATGTGTAATTATCAAATATGTTGACATTAGTAAAAATGCTTATTATTCTAAAAAACCTAAACTTTATATTTAAATACATATCATTCTGATAATACCTCACTTTTGAACCCCATTGAAAACCTCATGGTTATTCTGACAAATATTGATTTCTGAACTCTTCCTGAGTTAAAACATTAATATTTTTATTTCTAAATGAATATGAATTTGTTTTCTTTGTATTATTTGGGGTCTGAAAGCACTGCATCTTTTTTGTTATTTTGACCATTTCTCATTTTCTGCAAATAAATACAAAATTTTTACTTGGAATTTCAGAGGCATTTTGTCAGTAGTTCATAGAATAAAAGAACAATGTTCAGTTTACTCAGACATATAAATATAAAAAGTGAAATCAGAGAAACTGATAATTATAAGTGGTCTCTAAAATTTTTCCATAGCTGTATATATTAACTCTTACTAGTAATCACTTATAATCTTCTCTAGGTAAGCACAACGGGACTGTCCAAGGCAGAGTATACTTCCGCTGTCCCCCAGGCCACGGTGTGTTTGTAAAACCATCTCGGCTCACCAGAGGGCCTCCCTCCATGGAAACAGAACCCCAAACTTTCATCAAATAGGACCCAAAGAAGAACTTACCCAGGAGAGACTCCTCTCCTTCACGTCCTGAGTCTGACCCCGACGGCTAACTTCTGACCACTGATGTGCTATTTGTGTGGATGCTTTGCTCAAAGGCATATCTTACCTGTGCATTTAATGAAGTATTTTGTAGTTGCTGTTCACTGAAAAAAAAAAAAAACAAACAAAATCACTATGCACATATCTGAGTTTTCTATATGCTCATATTTTTATAGAGGACTTGACTTTTATCTGGAAATATTATCCGCCTAAGTTTTCTTACATCGCTTCTGAAGAATATATGTAATATTTTTGTATTACAGAACGCGACCCTCTCTGAAGCTCATAATGAAGTGATCTGGGATTCGAAGATTAAGAATGTACTACTGTTTATAAACTTTGATATTTACATCAATATGTTACGTCAGGGCTAACCAAAGAACTACGGTTCCATATCTGCTGTTACGAGTGTTATGTTGTATTTTTTTCTATTGTATCTATACATGGACATCCTCACTATAAATCGACTTGTCCAAGTAAAGCTTAGTGCCATATCTGTAGGAGCAATGCCACGTAAAGTTGAAACAGGAGAAATCTGCCAAACCTGGGAGCAGCTGTCAGCGTTCGCTGGCAGGAATTACCCTGTTGATGTACTGTAACACTGTGGAGAAAATAAATCCCGTTCGGCTTGAGACTGAATGAGAAAAGGTTGCACTGGAAAGGATTCTTGGGAAGAACTCCGATTGTCTTCCATACAGGACTGATTAAATGTTCGTAACCCTGACGACTGTGAGTGATTGCTCAGAAGCTTGGATACACAAATATATGCCTTATTGCGTTATTTTCAAAGATTTATAGCTATAATTAGCTATAAATCATATCAAGAGTATGGACCTTAACATAGTATGTGAAATGCAGAATACAATCCTTCCTGTCATGGTGGATTGGATGAATATTTAGAAACAACAGATTTATTAAGGTAAGATTACTTTTCCTCTAAAGTTTGTTTTTTTATGAAAGTTATGACTTGTCCAGAAAAATAATCAAGCTGCAATTTCACTTAAATAAAACAAACCCAAGACCTTACTTTAAAGAAGAGAACAAAGCTGCTCTCCCTAATAAGGAGCTGTTAATGTAAATGTATTTGAACATAGTATTTACACTATTGTATTGTACAGAATTGTATTTATAATGTATCTTGTTTTAATTGGTACACAGTGTTCTAGAATAGAACATTTACAATCAGTTTTTGTGTGTTGTCTCTTCATTTAAAAAAAAGAGCATCGCTGTTTGAGCATAATGCTTCATTATGTGAGGTTTCAGACATTCAGGACACAGCCATCAATTAGGGGTGAGACAAAATTTGTATTTTAAGACCTTATTCCCAATGCCATTATTTGCATGGTAGACGTTACGCCAGTCAGACTGCTTTTTATGTTGCTGTTTTTTAATAAAAGATGTCAGATTTGTTCCTCCATCCACCATCCATCTGGCTGCTCAGTCATCAGTCTGTCCATCTGTAGGTTATCCTTTATGTTGTCCATCCATCACCCAGTCTGTTAACTCATGTGTCTCTCTGTCCGTGATCTCTAAAAAGAAATGAATATGACTTTTGACGTATTGAAATATTTTGGTCTACAGTTATCATTTCTGCCCTCGGTCCGGCTAAAAATATTTTTAGAGCCACAAACGCAACATGACACTTCAAATCAATATACCTTGTATTTGTACTCTCTATTTGTAATTTTTTAAAAATTTTAAGTATGCAACTATTTTATTTGTTTTAAGGCCTAATACTTTTTCTTAAATTCAAATTTAGTGGAACATTACTTAAAATAATTCAAAAGCACGTATAGTCTGGAACCTCTTGACAAAAATGATAAGAAAGTATATTCCTTACACTATTGCTATTCTTTTTTGGAAATGTTAAGCATGTAGTTAAATAAAAACCGCTAAGGTTAGTATTTTACAATTATCTATGTATTTTCAAACATTGCTCTATTCGCTAGCATTTTTGGACAGTTATTAAAAGCTACAGTAGTTGGTCACATGCAGACCCCTGATTCAGGGGAATGTATGTTTACGGCAGTGTATCCATAATTTTAAACAGAGTAAATTATAGCATTTCCAATAATAATAGTAATCTAAGCGAAACAGATTTACACTTATACACCGAGATGCAAAGTTTAAAAAAAAAACTCGACAAAACTCCTTGTCGATGTTTAAAGTGGACCAGGCCTCTGGCCTCCATTGAGTGTCCTTGCCACTGTTGCAGCAGCTGTGCGACAGTAGGTAGCCTGAACTCTGAGTGGTGGTCTGCAGATGTGGGTGGAGTTAAGTTTCTGTGTCACACAAGCTGACAACTGGGAGAGCTTCACAACAAACTAACAGGTGTCCTCCTCCTGCTTCAGGTCGTCTGCCAGTCCGTCACACCACCTCACCGTTCAACCACACGCGTTTCCTTCCCGTTTAGTTTAACCCCAAAGAAAAACTACAACCGGGACAATTTAATCCACAAATCATGCACTCGGCACAGAAAGACACTACCTTCACCAAGATCTTCGTGGGAGGCCTTCCTTATCACACCACTGACTCCAGCCTGAGAAAGTATTTTGAAGTGTTTGGAGACATCGAGGAGGCTGTTGTTATCACCGATCGGCAGACAGGGAAATCCAGAGGTTATGGATTTGTAAGTACAAACCTGATGATGTAACTGAAACAGCTTTTATATCCTGGAGGCACATTTTGAATTTGCCATATGATTGGGAAATTCAATACTTGTTGTCTGCTTGGCTTCTTTTTTTTTTTTTTTTTTGGTACACAACAAAAAATAAAATTGCTCTGCCTATACCAGAACTCTTTAAAAACTAAATTAAACAAAAGTAAGAAATCGGTAGTAAACTGCAATTTCTTGGCAAGCGTTTTTGAGTTGGATTATGATATGATATTATTAAATGAAATGTGTGTTGAGTTTTTAGAAAGGTTAGAATTATGCATACATTTGTTTTAGCATTTCAGCTCTCCTCTGCTTGTACTTACAGCTTTATTGATTTCCATGTCCAAAATCGAGAAAATTTTAAGCTTAAAAAAAGGTGAAAATAGATTGAGAGCACAAAGTAGCCGAGAAAAAACGAAGGTTGCTAAAGGGTGATGACGTCACGTTTGGATTAGAACGTCAAACTCAAGCATTAATCAGTCCATAGCGCTGTCTACCCCATATAAAAAAGTAGCAAAAGCAAGGTCCTCTGTTTTTAAGTTCAAATTGTCAATAATTATTTGGTTCTTTGTCCAGGGAGGAGGACCCAGAAGAATTGTAGTTAACTTGGAGACCTAACAAACCAGTACTCTATGGAGGTGGATTAAAGGCAATCTGTTGGGAGACCACTCTCTGTACTGAGAGTGGTCTCAACAGGCTCACTGTATTGAGCCTATTGCTCAATACAGTGATGAAGGACAGTGTGTTACAAAACCTGCAATTAAAAAAAAGTCTGCTAGTATTCAAATAAGATTGTAATTCTTGCTCCTGTTCTGACCAGCATTATTACATCTGGACATGCCTGTAGTGATATGTATTGGCATGCATTAGCACATTCTTCTTTGTGTTTTTTAAAGAAGCTTATGTATGTATCTCTCTCTATTTTTATGAGGATCCCTGTCACCCAATTCGACACCATAGTTAGCTTTCTTACAAGTACATGTTTTAGGCTAAAACTTCACTTCAAGCTAAAGATGCTCAGCTAAGATTGTGATACACAATCAGACAGCATTTGCAGATAAACAGATGTACCAGTAAATCTAAGTGATTACATATATTTTGTTTAAACTGACATATAAAGTAAAACTTAAAGAATTAATTTTCTCACTACAATAATTGCACTAGTTAGTAGCTACGGTAGTTTTCTTAGTTGTTTTTTTTGTCAAAAAGTGCTTTTAAAATTACTTATCTGCTTTGAAAACTGTGGAAAGTCAATAGTGATGTACTAATGTTGTGTACTTTTACAAATTTATGTTTGCTGACTCTAAAATATGAACATGTGCATTGTTAAAGGTGACCATGGCAGATCGGGCCTCAGCTGACCGAGCATGTAAGGATCCCAATCCCATTATAGATGGAAGAAAAGCCAATGTGAACCTGGCCTATCTGGGGGCCAAACCCAGGGTCATCCAACCAGGTGATTAGTTTAAATACACCAGCCCTTGTTGATTATTTTGCAGGAGTAATGCAGAAGTTTGTAATGGTTGCAAACATTAAGCAATTATATTTTTTGTAGTTTTGTTTCCTTTGGAATTTCAACTCGGAGTTTGACAATTCTCTATCTTAATTCTAGGTTTTGCATTTGGTGTGCCTCAGATCCATCCAGCGTTTATCCAAAGACCATATGGGTATGTTTAGCAATAAAACTTCAGTTTGTTTCACAAAATCTGTCTGTATAAAAATAGAAAAAAAAAATGTAAAGGTCAAATATCTATTTTAAACATACATTTATTGTTGCCTCCACCTTTTTTTCCCCACATGAATGAGGACATGTGAGTGTCTATGTGTGCTCCACTGCTTGAGGGTTGACTGTGAAGGAAGTGCGCATATGTCCCAGAGCCACTGCAGGACTTGACTCCATGTTGTCTTGTCTCTCTCTGATCTGACAGGCTCGGTAACGGTTAAAATAGCTGATGGGGGGACATGATGATTTGAAGGAATAGCTGAGTCTGCATTGGGCAGAGCGCTAAAGTGTTACCTGTATACTGTGACATACACAAACGAACCGCAATGGTGATTAGATGCATGGAAAGTATTTTGGTTGTTGTTGTTTTTTATTTTATTTTCTTCAGTTTTCTTATAGTACATAGATTGGTGTGTGCCTTGTGTTCAGTATGATGTGGTGTTCAGCTTAACTGTGTGCCTATTTCTACTTGCAGTGGGGGGAAGAGGATGGTGCAGAGGGGGCAGATTTGATCAGATTTTACAGGGAATTATAACTCTGCAGAGGAGTGTTGATTCTTTTTTTCCCCCTTTTAATTGGTTGTGCTCTAGCCTGTTTCTTTGATTTTTGTTTTTATTTCTTTCTCGGTTTCTAGTTAACACGACATGTTTTGTTGTGCAAGGGGCGGGCCGACAACCACTCACAGTGTGTTAATTTAAATTTCTCATCCCCTGCAACAAAACAAACACTGGCTTGCATGTGGGAGTTGATTTTCTGTTTACCTTACCCCATGATGCTGTGTTTTTATTTCATTAACCTAATGCATTAATTTGTAGATTAAATCAACAAGCAGGCCATGCTTGACATTTTTCCTGTTGCTGTATATTTTCAGAAATATGACAAACCAAAAATGTCATTTAACTGCAGATTAAATACACAAAAAAAATAATGATGAAGCTCTCAATTAACGCTTTGGCAATTTAGATGAGGTATGGGACTGTAGTCAGTGTCAAGGTTTTATACAGTTACGTTTTCAAAACTACAAATGTTTTCCGTCATACTGTTTCTACTTTTTAGAGTTCTTTTAAGGAGATGAAAGTGAAAGTTTGAAGCCTAGAGTAACCCCTCCTCCAGCAAAATGCTACACACTGCCATTGAGCAGACTGAAAGGAAGTTCATACATTTTCCACTTGCTTACAAATAAGATAAATTCCCTTCTTGGAACTACTATTACTCTCATTGATGTAACATGTGTTCATAACTCTGCAATAAATCACAGAAAAGTCCCAAAAGCCACAATGTTAGAGCCCTGAGCCTCAGCATTCTTGTTATCAAAATATTGTATGAAATAAGCGATATGATCAAATTTATTTTCTGGTCTGTATTTTGCATTTAGCCACTGTATTTTTGACATATATTACTGCTTTAGCAAAGCTAAGACTTAAATAATAACATTTAACAACATAAAACATTTTTTTTTCACTTAGTGAAGATGTTTTTTGCTGTTGTTTTTCTTGACAATTGTTTTTCATTTCAGTCAGTCTATACTTTTATTATCTCTTGTCCATTTGCTTCGGATTGAAAAAACAAACCTCATTATACAGGAATGTTTTGACATGTAAAACTTGTGGAAATACCAGTTTTTCAAACGGCAACTAAATGAATGTATATAATAATATCAAGAAAGTTACCTTTAATCATTCAAAGGGTTAAACTGCATTTGGAAAGCAATTAAGGACATCTAAGCACCAGACTGCAAGCTGGCTACCATTGCAGATTGCCTTACTATTTAATATTTTTTGTGGATCTCAATAAAAAGCCACAGAGGTATAATTTTCATGTACCATAAGCATGTTTACTTGGAAACTAATATAAAAATGAATGCTATAAATTATAGTCCTACAACTATATTAGTCTTATGTTTAATATTTTTTAGTTTATGAGCAGTAGGAATTTTATTACTCTTTTTTTTTTTTTTAAAGAAAATCAGTTGGATCATCTGTTATTAAATCCAGTTTATTATACTATACTAAGGAAAGCTCATACTACTCCATGCCTACTTTTTGATTTGATTATACAATAAAAGAAAAAGAAAAGTCTGAATTGGGCCTTCGGTTGGAGACGAAGATCTTAGCCACACAGTTAGACAGCAGCTGTTTGCCACAGTGATCTGCACAGCGTCTCAAATTCTCTTGGAAAATAGGAGTCAGTCAGCGGCACTGTTAATAATGTATGGCACAGACGGGGCCGCTCAGCTTCGGGACAACAGGTGGACCGAGCCATGCGTCCGTGAAGGCTTCGGGTTATGTGCAGGGGATTACCCATGTGTCCTGCTGATTTACAAAGCACCTTTATTTAGCTCCCAACTTGTAGGACGATGAAATGTCCCTCTGCTTTCGAAAAACATAGTCATGTAGCTTAAACTTTCTGCTTTGAAGGTGTCATATTACAGGAAAAATTTTGTCACAAGGAATCAACACAGTTTTGTTTGTTTGTTAGTTTTCATGTCTTCTGATTGAAAATGACTGAAGTAACTGTCCTACACTCACCCAAAAGAATAATCTAACAGAGTCCTAATTATTTAAATTTACCAGCACTCCTTGGCTGTGTTGATTAAAAATTAAGCAATGTAAATGAAACCACAGAACAGTTGACCAGCACTCTGCCATGTGAACTGGAGGATAAGATCAGCTTGTCCTTTTGAGATGACAAGGGGAGCAAAAATAGCATGCATCCAGCCTCCCTTGTCAGTCAAATCGGGTATGTTTGTGTGTGGGGGGGTGTATGTCTCTAAAAAAAGGGGAGGGGGCCACTTATGTGTGAACAGATACGTTTCACACCTGTTCCTCTGTATATTTACTGGGGGTGACTTCAGCACAAGTTTAAAATGGGGAAAAGTTTACCCAGATACAAAGATTTTTTTTGTCCCCTTATACTGTGCTTTGCTAAGGTATTCAGGTTCTTGTAACCATTTTTATTACATTTTATTTTATTTTACAAACACAAACTGCTTTTTTGTGATGGGCCAACAAAAATGTGTGCAAGATTGTGAAGTGTAACAAAAGTATATATATTTTAAAACGAACAGTTTTTAAAATTTGGTGAGTGTTTGTGCTTAGCTTCCTTGACTCTAATGTCTCTAACTAATATCCAGTGACCAAGACCAAAGGCAAATTTACCTTTAAAAGAGAAGAAAGACATTAATGAGCGAAAGCCATTAGTTTACAGTTCCTACATGTCATGTTGGGATACAGCAAACATATTCAAGGGAGAGAGCTCTCATAAAATTAAATCAGAACTGACTGTATACAAAAGGCAGTTAGTGTGGTACTACACAGCAGGCTAAACACACCATCTCTACAGTGAAACATGGTGGGAACAGCATCATGGAGTAGGGATCCAGCAGGGACATGACAACTGGTCAATTAATAGAAAGTTAATGAAGCCAAATACATGTCAGTCCTGAAAGAGCCTATTGGATCTAAAGATATGGACTGATTCACCTTAAAGCAGGAGAAAAACCCAGAACAGATCTGGAGCTGTAATGGAACAGCTTAGAGGAAAAACATAATCATGTGTTGGAATGTTTCAGCCAAAGTTCAGATCTAAACCCAATTGAGAATCTATCGCAATACTTGAACATTGATGTTCACGGATGCTCTGGGCCTTATCTGACTGATTTTGAGAATATCATGTTTTATCCTGTAGTTCTGTAGCTATTAGAGACACACCTCCAAAAAATTGCAAATGTAATAACATTGAAAGAAGAATTTAAGGGTTAAGTATAAAATGAACTCCACAGTCATGAGATGTATGATTTTCGTTGCACTTCACAATTATGTACTACTTTGTGTTGGTCTATCACATAGAATCCCAGTAAAATACAGTAAGGTTTGTAGTGGTATGATGTCAAAACATGGAAAAGGATTAAAGGATATAAATACTTCTGCAAGGCTCTGGATCTCCATGTATTGTTCTTCAGATGGAATATGCTGTTACAACTCAATTATTTATGTATTATTGTAATTTATTGTGTCCAGTCATTTTGGACACTGATTTGTTTGTGTTTTAGGATGTATTAACATGTGTGGCATGCCAGTATGTGTGGTGTTGTGCCAGACTGTGGACAGAGGGAATAATGTCCACTTCTTGTGCTGGGATGTTGTGGTGTTTTTGTGACAAACTCGCATTTTGTTTTTGTTTTTTTCTTCTGTGGTGCAGAGCTTGGCTGTGCCTTCTTTTAATGCCTCACCGTGTTTCAGATTCAGGTGCTTTTTTTTTCAGAATTAAAAGCTGCACCCGTGTTCATTTTGGTTTTTGCTGCTTTTTTTTTTTTACTCTTCATTTCTAGGTAGGGTTTTTTTTTCAGTTGTTAATGAATGGATTTGCTGTGCCTTGAGTACTGGGTTGATATATTTGGCACCTGCTTTTCAGTTTTACAGAATTTATTTTTTTATTTTTTTAGTTTCAGCGTTGGGAAGATAACAGGCCGCTACTCTTCTCTGAACCTGTGAATGTTTCTGTCCAACAGGATCCCGGCTCACTACGTCTACCCTCAGGCCTTCGTCCAGCCCAGTGTGGTGATCCCTCATGTACAACCCTCTGCTGCTACAGCAACAGCCGCTGCTGCTGCTGCAACTTCCCCGTACCTTGACTATACTGGGGCAGCTTATGCCCAGTACTCTGCTGCTGCCACTGCTGCCGCCGCCGCCGCAGCTGCTGCTTACGATCAGTACCCCTATGCCGCCTCGCCGGCACCTACGAGCTACATGACCACAGCCGGGTATGGATACACCGTCCAACAGCCGCTCGCTACTGCTGCAACACCTGGAGCTGCTGCGGCTGCTGCCGCCTTTAGCCAGTATCAGCCACAGCAGCTTCAGACAGATCGCATGCAGTAAACTCACAAAGACCACCTTCATGCCAGAGAAGAGGGGAGATTCGCTCCTTCAGTGATTACATTAAAGTTATGAGATTGAGTTTTTTCAACTTTATACCAAAGAGCCTGAAGAAAATATGGAGATACATGAAGAATAACTATATATTTTATTCAAGTGAGATCAGTATTGGATGTATATGAATATTTAATATTTATTCTGCATTAAAACATTTCATGTTAGATAAACAAAATTTGCTTGATCTTATGTGAGCTGCTGCTGAGTTGTATGTATACAGTGCAGTATCTTTTATATGGAACTCCCAAGTGCATATTATATTTTATAATCAGGTATTTTCTTCTACAATTTGAAAACAAAAACACTTTCAAATGCGTGATAACAGTGGGTTATATCATCATCCACTTCAGTATTTAATAGTATCGGACCATTATTTTGTTTGGAAGGGCAGCGTACCTTAAGTCAGAAGTGTTTTGTTAGCACTAATTTTTAAGCAGCATTTAAAGTGAAATAGAGTAGTTTCACTTCAGTGGTTTGCTTTACAATGTATTTCTTGATGGCACATGTAAGACAACTGTAGCAGGTAAAAGCACTCATCTTCACCTCTCTTTGCTTAAGCAAATGAGAAGGAGAAACTGCTGAATGTGAATCTTGTATTTTGATAAAAATGTTTTCGCTGTGTGCCTTTTTAAATTATGCTATTTATGTATTTATTCAGGAGCCTTGGAGCAATAAATGCTTTATTTAACACGTGTAAGTAAAAGGCCTGCTGTTGAACATGTCCACATGTCCTTCTGCATTTCTCATGATCAATAGCATGTAATGACTAAGTTATCTTGGTCTGACTGAACTCTGTTCTGTACAGTGAACAAGCGTGTGAACGGTAACTATAAATTTCAAGCTTTTTTTTTGCTGTTGTTTTTTTTCTAGTTTTAATTTTTTTTTCTAAAGTTTGGAACTCTTAAATGTATCTTTTTATACTTGACCTGTTTGATAAGGACAGCGCTTGAACCGCATGAACTTTTAACGTGTTCAAATGTGCTGTGTATTATGTCTTTCGACATCAAAATTTTTCAAATGCAGGTACATGACCTGTTTATCTTGTAATGCATGATTCTAAATAATGTAATTTGGGAAATAAATTTAAATTTTCTTCAAATTACATGTTTGATTATACTCTGTTTAACACTGTGCAGCTTATAAGACAATAATAAATAACAGCAAACATTTTAAAAAAAAATTGCTACTATGAACAGAAAAAATACATTTAAGCCCTTGATTAAAAATAATTAAAAAATGTATGAATGGTCATGATAAAAGAACACCTTTCAGTTCCAAATTGTAATTGTTTAAAAATGAGGCTGCAGTACTACCACACATCCAACACTTACCATCCCTACTCATCCCTTTATATTATCTTTTCTTCACATTTATCCACCTAATTCCTCTTCATTGCTCATTTTTCACACTTATCTTTCTCATCCCTTTTGACCACATTCACCCTTATTTATGACCAATTTTTAATCCACTCACACAGCTCATTCCTCACATACAGTAATTCCAATCATCTTCTTCTTCATGACTCTCTCCTTAGGCTCATCTTCCATTTTCCATCCTCATAAAGTTATACATTGTTAGATAAAGTTAAGCAAAACCTATGGTTTCCACATTGTAATCAGCTAATTAACTCAAAAATACCTGCAAGTTACTGAAAAGCAGTCACCTAACGTTGAAATCTCTGGTTTTTTTTTAAGGCTATCTGACGCCTGCTGGCTGCTGACAAAGATGAGTTATTTCTCTTTGTCAGGCATTCTTTAAATAAAACACTGTTAGATCAACATGTGGGAGTCACGCAAAGTTTGGAGCGCCTTACTTTCGATTCCCTTGACGCATTTCAGGAGGGGCAAAAGCCAGTTTACAGTTAACGCACAAACAGACTACGCTACATTCATGTCAAGTGGAAATCATAATTACTGTGTATGTTTCTTATTTTAATAACATGCAAAGAAAGCGTTCGCTTTATTTTGTAAATGTAGATATAGAAATGAACGTATATTTCAACAAACTATTTGGTAACAGTGTGAATTCCCCAGAAACACAGGGAATATGACCCCATCTACTAAAAAAAAAATATTATTATTCATTAACAATCCAAAATGTATAAAATGACTTGCACTGTTTTAATCCGGTATATTTTAAGTTATCTGGCTTCCGTTTTCCCAATAACATGGTTAGTATTAAGAAGCTACTGCACTTGATTTGTTAATGTACTGGTGATAGTTCCGATATTTCCTATTTTTTCAGTGTAGGGTTAATGCAGCAGCTTTCACATAGAGAAGCCGAAGAGGAAGTTTCTCACTGTCAACTAGACAATTTTCAGGCAGCTAGTAACCTGGAAAACAAATTATCAATCTTAGTGGAACAAAGTTTGCCTTCCCTTCAGTGTAAGTGCTCTTTTACTAACTTCACTTTTTATGTTTCAGGAAGTGAGCTTTACATGTTATTTTTCTTGTGGATAAAAACGGGTATAAATGAAAGGAAAATCGAATACAAAAACTCGCCAAAATGCATTTCTATTAATTTCAGTCAATTGAACTCGTGTTTTGTTGCTTTTAAAGGTAAAGGTCATGCATTGACGTGAGAGTGAAATCAATCCTAATGTAAACCTCGCGAGATGCTTAAATAATCATGGCGGATGTTTAAAACTCGGTAAAATTATATTTTTCTTGATTTTTAAGCTCTCATTCAGGGAGCGATATAATGTTACAAAGGACAGACCACATGTTCAACTATTTGGAACTGTTTCGATTACTGATTTTGCCTTTTGCGGTGTTGTGTCCATTCAAGTCTCCCTGTCAACATGAGTTTCCCACTAGCTGCGTTTCTACACGGTGTTTTACGGCCGCATTTTAACTCTATGGTAAATTTAAGCCAACTGGTACAATGGAAAACTGCTGTTAACATTATTTTTTTGCTCACTAATTGTGTCTAAAAAAGTATTTCTTGACACTTCATAAGTAACATCCTTTGCTGTTTCAAGGCGGGGTCTCCTCCCGGAAACTTTGAAAGGGGTGAACGGGATTGACGGTAATCAACGTGGTGACGCACCGAAAATAAGTAATATTACAGAATTTGTTGAGGCAAATTCTGTTGAATTCTTGTGAATATCAAGGTCGCCCATTGAATGTCATGAGAGCACCGGTGTCCTAGACCCATTGGATAACAGATAAGCGTTTTGAGGTTTGACAGTGGGCACCTTAACTGTCAAATTGATTTTTGGAAAAGTTGTGATGACTTTTATTTTTATAAAGGGAGAGGTGGAAAGAGTACAAAAATAATGTACTCAAGTAAGAGTATACTTTGATCAAATTTTACTGAAATACAGGTAAAGTTACCATTTTAAAATGTTACTCAAATTAAAGTAAAAAGTACGTCATCAAAATTTTACTTTAAGTAAAATTTACATACTTTTTTGTGAGCAGAAGAATTTTTCGCTCATTATTTTCACAACGGGAAAGAGGAACATTGGCCTCACCATTGAATGAGCACTTGTGTTCACCTGGAAGTTATTTGTTTTCTTTTCTTGTGCTTTTTACTATGTTCATAAAACATTTCCGGCATTTTTCACAGTATTATTTTTCTAAATGCATGTTGTCACTGTTGAGCAAAAAGAACACAAAGGCCCGTTTTGCGTTTTCAACAACTTGATAATCCCCAAATGTTCTGTAGACTGGTGACACAAAATTGGAACTTTTTTAGAATGAGAGGTCCTTAACGACATATCTGATGAAAACCAGCATTGCCGAAAAAGGAACATCAGACAGAGGTGGTAGTGTGATTGGTTGCTTTGTGCTTCAGCGCCGGGGTGACATTTAAAGGACAAACTTTATTCAGGTAATCTTTATCTCATATTGAAATTTGTTTGATCTGAAGCATTGTGGAATTCTAGTGGACAAATAGTTTTTCATTGCACAGTAGAAAAAGCTTTTTCTACAGCAGCTATTGTTGCCCCTAATATTGTTTGCCTTTCCTTTAGGCTTCACATTTTTTAAGTTTTGTAGGGAAAAATTGGTTTTAACTTATATATCTGAAATTTTTGTTTGATCTGGTATCTGTTTTAAACTCTGTGTATTTCTTGGTTTCTTTGTTTTTAATTTTACAAAGAGGAAGCAAAAGAAGAGAATTATTCAGCTGTCATCTCCTTCTTCATGTATAACACAAAAAAACACACCATGAGAATTTCTAACATGATTCACACCATTGTTGATTTCAGTATCATTACCTTTTTAAGTTTGTTTTCCAATTTTTTTTCTCAACAACAGTATCAAATATTAATATAATTGGTAAAAAAACGGAGGTAGTTGCAGAGGTACTTAATATTTTCCTTATCGTAACATATTATAGAATGATTAATTTTGTTTGCTTGCATATACATTACAGGGTTTCCCCCAGAAAACTTGCTAAGCCTGGTGGTCGGGGTGCCGAGGCGGTCCACCGGCGGCCAACTGTGTTTTTGTATTAAAAGATGTCAAGTAGACAGGAAATGTAAAAATATTACTGGGTAATTATATGTTACGGGAAAACATCGCCAATGAAACGCTTTTTAAACCCACAACTAATCTTAAAAACAACTAATCAAAAAATACAGTTAAAATGAATATCAATTATTTCCACTTCTGTTTAATCCAAATTAAGTCAGCAGCTCCATAAGGCCCCCCAGGGCTTCAGGGGCCCATAAATGCTCATATTTTAACACAGACCACAGATACATAAATGTAAAAAAATTTATTGAGATGATCAATGCTGCTAAATTTGATTTAATGGTTTCAGCATACATAAATTAAAAGATTTTAAACTGTTTAACATTTATATGTAAGATTTTAAGGAACTGGCAAGTATACTTTGTAAAAGTTCAAAGAACAATATTCATATTTAAGTTGTTACCGTAGCTACAATCTGATGCTATGAGTTTGAACTTTGTTTGTTTGTTCATACAATTGAGTAAAATGTGATTATAACTTATTGCTTTTTAGGTTTGCCAATTCAACTAGTCCCCCTCTCCCATATTTCACGAAATTTAACACAGAAGCTGTAAGTGGTACTGATGTTTTTAGCAGCAAGAGGGGCCCTAAGTCAAAACCCTGCAATACCTATCTTTTGTGTCAAGCTGTGTTGCATTGAAATATATCATTCAAAGATGCTGATATATTCATTTGTTTGATTAGCCATTAATGTAGATTTTGCTTTTCTGGTATCAACTTTATTTCATCATTTTATGGCATTTGATTCCTGATCGATTCAGCAATTTAAAAAAAAATATTCAACAGTAATAGCTAATAAAATTAGCCATAAAATGGCTAATTGTATTTAATTATTCAGCCAGGTGAGTTATTAGAAACCAATCTTTAGGTACAATAAACACAAATATGTTGAGTGATTTTGAGTAAGAATGGTCAAATTTGATCGTAACATTGAATGGTTTTATGTTTTTTAATACTGATTGTATAATGTACGAGTTGTACTTGAATGCACCATGAGGTTTCCTTTTGTGGCCGTAAAATCCAGTGTACGAGCGCAGCGGGTGTCATGGCAGCACACAAACTGGCAGGAAAATGCATCTAAACTAGAACTCGATAGGACTCAACACCGGAAATGGTTCTTGTCACGTGACTACGTTGACGTTTTTTTTTTTTTTTTTTTTTTTTTTGTGGGTATCTTCAACCCATCATCGTCGTCCTTATCATCGGCTCGCCATAACGGTATTTTCTGTTTTTTTTCTCCGTTACATTATTGTTTTATCTCCAGTTTTTCTTCGCACCTGTCATCCTCTTCTCCCGATCGAAAGCAAGGATGACCACCGAGAAGGCCGATTACACTCCCGTGGAGGTGGGCACCTCTCAGCCTCCTGTCCTCGATCAGCCTAATTTTCCTGCCGCGTTTGGCGTCACTGTACCGGACCCGGAGGTGCACGGCGGGGCTATCCTTGCGCCTGCCGGCCTGCCGTACCCTCCTCCACCGGTCGCCTTCGCCTCCGTCATCCCCGGAGGCTACGGGATGACAGTGAAGCCACAAGATGGAAGCTCAGGTTATGTCAACCCCAATTACCCAGGTTATCCAGAAAATGCCCCGCCGTATTCTCCACCTGCCCCGGGCTTTGTTGACAGCTATAGTGGTGGTGAGTGTTTCTACACCTTTAGTTACACTGATTGTGATGATGGTATGGATTTGTCAATTAGATTATCTTTTTTGTCATTTTAGGTAATCCTTACCTCAGTGAGGAAGCTCCTCCACCCTTCAATGAGAATCAAGACTTTGATTTTGGATTAGACAACAAGAGCATAAGAAGGGCCTTTATTAGAAAGGTAAGACAATGAAATAAAGCTAATATTAAATCACAAAACTTAAACCAGATAATCTTTTCCTTCCAACACTACATATTATGGATGATTCTCTCCTTCCAACACTACATATTATGGATGATTCTCTATTTTTGTATAATAAATTGGACAGTTGCACTTTTTCAGCTTATTTAAACCCAAATCAACATTTCAAAGGTTAGGATTAGTTTGCTTTTTCGTTTGTACCACCAAGCACCTTTTGACCACATCTGGATTCCAAGACTCATCTTCAGAAGTCTTGTCACTTTCCACCCTCAATTCTCTGTTGTGTAAATGGAAGACATTGTCATATTTTCTGTGTTTATTCATCAGACATTTTCCAAGGGGAGACAGCTTTTTGTTATTGCTCTACTTTGTAATATAACAGATTGATGTGGTAATGTAAAATAGATAGGAGTCGGTTGCACAGTCAAGGTTAAAAAGTTCCAATTTTCCATCATATCATTCTTGTGGTAAATGGACTGAACTTATATAGCGCTTTTTCCAATCATTTTTGACCACTCAAAGCGCTTTACACTATAGTCATTCACCCATTCGCTCTCACAAACATACACCAATATGCAATTTGGGGTTAAGTGCCTTGCCCAAGGGCACATCGACATGGGACAAGGGGAAGCTGGAATTGAACCTACAACCTTCTGATCACAAGACAACTACTCTTGCCACAGAGCCACAGTTGCCTCAAACAGTTGTGGTCTGAAGCCTATTTGATGTGATGTCAATAAAAGTAAAGACTACCTCTCCCACATGCTGCTGTGCACTGATTGTCAGCTGGGTGAGAATAAAACCAAGAAATACAAGAAAGATTAATTCAGCTGTTTGGAAAGACTGACTTAGACAATTGTGTGTAAATTAGAGAGGATCACTCTTAATAATGTAGCTATAGTTAGCAAACTGCGCACAATGTGTCTCCTTAAAAGCAGTGTATTCATTTTGAAAAATGTATTCCAGTGCTGCTAGATATTATGAAAATATGCAGTTATGGCATCATTGTGGAATATTGCAATGACAAAATTGATTGTAATTCTGCCTCGGTTCCCTAGCTGACTGTTTCTTCTAATGTGTTCTTGTTTTTTCCTGCAGGTGTACTTGGTGTTAACTGCTCAGCTCATGGTGACATTCGGATTTGTGGCTGTTTTCACCTTTGTGCAAGAAGTGAAGTTTTTTGTTACAGAGCACGTTTGGACATACTTCCTCTCCTACGGAGTGTTTTTGGTGTCGGTTTTGGTGATCAGCTGCTGCGGAAACTTCCGCCGAAGACACCCCTGGAATCTGGTGGCATTGGTAAGACAAACTGATTTTCACAATAGGAAACGCGTGAGGAGTGGGAGAAGGTTTCAGCACAGGAAATTGCGTGATGTTTCATGATGATTTCAGGGCTGCTTCTGCCTTCTGGGGGGGAAAATTTGCAGGTGGAGTTGACTTCTTCAGAAGAGATTAGTTTAGGCCATAATCTAATATAATGATAGATGAATCAGTATTTTTATTTTACTCCTAAAATGATGTCTGGATCAGTGCTGCTGTGCTGCTTTTGTCTGGTTTCCAGTCCATCCTGACTCTCAGCATGTCCTACATGGTGGGTACCATCGCCAGCTTCCACAAAACCGAGGCCGTGATCATTGCGGTGGGAATCACTGCCTTCGTTTGTTTTACGGTGGTCATTTTCTCCATACAGGTTCGTATCCCTCAGCATCCCCACTTGTGAGTTATGTACTGTCATAGAGAAATTGCGGTGCTATGATTGCTAATCTTGTTTGTGGCCCACAGACCAAGTATGACTTCACTTCCTGTTACGGCGTGCTTTTTGTTTGTTTGCTGGTCCTGATTCTCTTCAGTATCCTCTGCATCTGTCTGCAAAACAACATCCTGCAGATTGTCTACGCTGGACTGGGAGCTTTGCTCTTCACAGCAGTGAGTCCTTTGTTTTCTCACACGTTCATACTAAATAAGATGCGTTTAATCCTCTGTTTTATGGCTGTTTGGTGCTACTGGTTAGCCAACCTTCTGATGAAAGAAATCAGATTTTTTTTTTTCCTATTTAGTGTTATGACGGTTTTGATTGTAAAATCTTTCTTATTTTCCTAATCTGTTCACTCAGTGTGGAACATTTAATACTGTCAGACTGAAACCTCAGAATGTTTTTACATTAGCTTTTCAACTCTGTGGTCACGACTTCTGTAATTATGTTGTCTGGTGTGTTGTATTTAACATAACAAATTTTGCAAAGACAGATCTTACTTTTAGTTTTTCTTTGAATTTGTTTAGTTTCTCTTTGGAATAATGATATTAATATTTGGATTTTTCATCTGGTTCTGACTGACTAATGGGATCAAAGATCAAAGCAGACTTCTACCCTCTCAACACAATTTTAGTCTTAAAAACACAAATATTTTCTGAATCTGTAATTACTTGTCACTTTCAAAACAATTTAAAGATTATAAACACAGAAAATAACGGTGGGAGGCAAGAAAATACCGAAGTACATCCCCTAACCTGTCGAATAAGCTCTGTGTTTAATGACTTATGAAGGGAAATAGTTGCATTTGGTTTTATTTAAGGTTACTGGACTAAACTAGCCTGGTTAAAAAATAAACATCCCCTTGTTCTATAATGCCTCCTGCAGAGGATCTGGACTCTGGGCTAGTTTTATACTAGCGCTAACGTTTGACCGTGACATGTGTAACGCGCCAATTCATTGCTATGAAGCTTAGCGGAAATTTTCCAAGCTGTAAAGAGAGAAGTGCCCAACTAAATCGATTTTTTTTTTTTTGTAAGTGTGGCAAACACGGACTGAACGGCTTCGGTCACTTTGTTGCCATTGCTAAAACTACAGGCAGACTACAATTCTAAAACCGCGCAGAAAATCGATGTCATCGGTTATAACGTCTCCTTCTGTTCTCTGATTGGCCCGGTAGAAATTCTACCAGAAGAATCCAAGTCAATGACCAAAAGCCCGCCAAACAATTTTCACAAGTTATGTTCATTACCTTTTGACACAAAATATTTATATGTATAGTTAGGTTTTGACATGTTTAGATGAGCTACATGAAAGTGTTTGACCGGCGTTGAACTTCCTTGTGCCTTTCAGTTCCTGGCTGTGGACACCCAGCTGCTGCTTGGCAACAAGGAGCTCTCTCTGAGCCCAGAGGAATATGTCTTTGCTGCTCTCAACCTGTACACGGACATCATCAACATCTTCCTTTACATTCTCGCTCTTGTCGGAAGAGCCCGAGGCTGAGCGGAGGCAGGGTCCAACAGTGATTAAGGCAGAACATTGTTTGGAATTTGCATAAAGAAGCAGGTTTCCATAATCAAAGCTTTTGACTTGCTTTCTAGTGTGTATTTAACATATGGTTAAAGGCTGCTTTTGGTTCATCCAGTGTAAACGCTTCTCTTTAATTGATGCTGTCAGTAGTGTTTTGTTGATAACTGAAGTTTTCTTTGTTAAACTTATTTTAAAATCATATTTTTGTTTATGGGGAGATCTGATGAAAGCTCAGCTGGCAAGCATCTAATGAGGCTTTCACACTTAAGGAGTGCAAATAGGTCAGTGTGCTTAATGCAGAGTTTTCCTCTGGTATGACTGTATGATGTCTAAAATGATTTAGTCACCAACCAAAGACCATAAAATCATAATCTATCGGATCAAGGTTGATGTTTTGCTGAAGCTGTCAGTAGGAATGCGAAGGGCTAAATTGGCAAAATTGTGAGAGCCGAGTCTCTGAGGCTACAAAGTGGTCGTTGTGATATATTTCTCTTCTGTTTTTTCCAAAGTACTGTTTGAAATTCTATGCTGTTTTCACTATGCTCTAAAGTCTTAAGTACTTTTGTAAACCTGATGTCTGTTCTTTATATGGAATAAAGTTTAAAAAATGCCTTCTACCAGAGTATGTGATTATGTTTTGATTCAAAATGTCCTCGGAGATTCATCTGCGCTCTGAGGAGTTTTGGGTGCTCAGCTCTGTGTCCTAGAGCCTCAGGATGAGTCTAGAACAAGCGGCTGCAGCCTTGCTGGTCAAAAACGATCAACTTAAGCAGGAGATTGCTCACCTGACATCTATCGTGAACATGCTCCAGGAAAACCAGATGTTGACATCCAGGACGCATAGCAGCCTCGATTCCACACTGACTGATTTGACAGGTAAGGTGTTCCTCTTTTGCCGCCAGGTGGCAGCCTTGGCTTGCTCTAGAATGGGTGGTTACAATCCCTAATGTTTTAATTGTGTAGTGGCATGTTTTATTTAAAATTGTAACATAGCGCGGCTCTTTGATGAAGTAATAATAGGACAGTAAATTACAGTTTTAATGTGATTGATGCTATGAAGCATAATCTAAACTTTAAAGATTGACCTGAAAAAAAAGTGTGTTTCTTAGCAACACAAAATTTATTCATTTTATTTCCTAGTACAAATTGTCATGAAACTTTTTTTTTTTTTTTTTTTTACAAATATTCAATTTACTATAAGATGGACATTTTTTGACAGACACAGGCAAACCAACAATTAACCAAATTTTTGTCTCATTTGTGTCTAAAGCAACCTCTCCCCATAATCTTAAAAGCTGCTTATCCATTGTCTTCAGGCGTATTGTGTCCTGTGCAAATGTAGCACAGTAGGATAGAAACATATAGCACAAAACATAGCAACACAGGTGGCTACAACAACAGCTTTCATTTGTTAGAAAACAAGAGCTTTTTTAAGGTTTTATGGTCATTATCAGGATTTTTAGTCATAACTTTTATTTTTAACAGAACTAAATATTAGTTTGTTAAATTGTTTTATATCAGCTATGGAAGTGATTTTAAAGACTTCAAGCTTCAGTGCCTAATTCTTCTCTAACACTTCATTGATATACATGTTCCCTTAATTGAAGATTGGGTTTTGCAGGACTCTTTTTACTTGTAGATTTATTGACAAGACCCCCAACACTAAGGCAAATTAAACTGATAAAATCGACTGACAGCATAAATCTAACCATGCCCACACATGCCTCTGTTTGACAACTTATCAAATTTTGGTTATTTCTTATCACCAGGATCTAAGCACTCGGACCGGTGGCACAGCAGCATTGACGAGCGACAGTTCATGAGAGACCTCCATCAGAACAGATCCAACATAAATTTCAGAACATCGTCTCCTGTCAACTTCAAATCGTTCCTCCAAAGTTCGGTGTTGAAAAATGCTGAAGAGGCAGAAGAGCTTCAGAACCAGGCTGATGTTCCTCCTTGTGCGTTAGGTCTCACCTTTTACTGTGATTTTAAAGCAATAATTGTATGTCTTTTGAATTTTTTTTTTAAAGTAAATTATTCATTTTCAGGTAATCCAAGGCTGCTTGGCGAGATTGCCTATCAGCTGGATAGGAGGATCCTGTCCTATGTGTTCCAGGCTCATCAGAGGCTCTATGGTTTCATACTCCTCAACATACCACAGAGGATTGTCGAGGTAACACCTGTCTCAGAGAGAAACCTGCAGCCTACAGGGGAATTTCTTGTGATTAAGTTCAGCTAAGAGTGAAAGCAAAAGGTTTTATTTGTCTCAAGAACTTCCCCATTTCACTACATTTTGCCCATAGTAAAGACCAAGCAGGAAATAATAGATCTTCCTTCCTCTCTTGCAGGTGAGCACACACCCTTTGACAGGGCATATGGACGAGGCGTATCAACTCCATCTCTCTAACAGGTACACAGACCTCATGGAGTCACTCGGCAAGCTGGGGTACAAATTAGCTCTCCACGCTCCGTTTTGTGAGTTTATTGTCAATTCGTATGGGATCCTAAAGGAGAGGCCGAGAAAAGGCAGCAGCAAATGGGCTGAGTACAACAATCCAGATTTTCTGATGAAGATAATAGAGAACATTGCTCCACGAAGACTGCAGAAAGACATGCTGCTGGTACTCTCGTGCCTCTGCTACCTGTCAACAAAGGACAAGAAGCCCCTCCTTGCGTGGTAATCATCACCTGACCCTGTGAAAATTTAAATCTTTTTGAAATAAATGGTGAAATGTGAGAAGCACTGTCTTGACATTTTAGTTTGCAGATTAGCTCAAGTTGCACACAGTAGTTGGTAGATGCCCAGATACAACAAGGATTTCTTATGCAATGCACTGCAAACGTTTTCACAGCTTTGGAACTTTGTTGTATTTTGTTAAATTACCGCCACATACTTAAATGTGAGATTTCAACACAAAATGGTGGATAATAATAAAGTTAAAGAAGAGAATTTTGAAAACGTTTTTCCATGTTAAAATCTGAAAAGTGTGGCATGCCTTTGCATCCAGACCACATTTTTCTGTAATTACAGCTGCAAGTCTCAGGCCATTACATTGGAGTTCTTGGTTTATGTGGAGCACTGCAGTCTTGCCCAGTCTTTCACAGCTCCTACAGTGTTTTTGTTTGGCCAGGATTTGTTAAAAAAGATATAAATACATTTGCAGCACACTGTTGTCTTCAAGGCATAAAAAAATATTAAACACATCTAAGTCCAGGCAACCTGCTTCTTCACATGGCTTGTCTAACGTAGATATGTGAAGGACGTGGGGAAAAACACTTTGTTATCCATTGTATGTGCTTTCTAAACTTTAAAAACAGATCTTTGAATGTAAACTTGATATTTACGAAGGTGACTTTCCCAAGAGTTCTTCATATTGGAAACTATTTATTTAGAAAGAAAAATTACTAAATTACAGAATAAGACCAACACTTGTTAATATGCTAAATAAAAACTTCTTATATATATATATATA
>CAEGAE010042759.1:0-25690 GCA_903067095.1 Girardinus metallicus
ATATATATATATATATATATATATATATAGATAGATAGATAGATAGATAGATAGATAGATAGATAGATAGATAGATATAGATATATATGTTTTTGTGTATGTTTTTTTTTGTATATTTCTATGTTTTTTTATATGTTGTTGTTTTCCACATTAAAAGCATTAAGTGTTTCCTGCATTGATTTCCTTTAAGTGATTCTAATGGTAATGATTATTTTAACGAGCATTACTTGACGGCTCCACAGCGCCTGTGTGTGTGCGTGTCGGGGTGTGGGTGTGTGTATGTGTCTGTGTGCGTGTTGGTTCATGAGGAGGGGTGTGCACGCAGGGAGCAGCCGAGGCGGTGCTTATGGAGGGATATTCTCACTCACTCTCTGCCCTGCACTACTTCACCGCTTTCACCGCCTCCGTTTGAAGTTGGCTGGCTGCTCTGCTCCTCGCCGGAAAGAAAGCAGAAAATAAATAATAAAAAAAATTAAATATAAATAAATAAAATAAAAAAAAATCCCAGGATTTGTACCCGGCTGTAAGGCTGCACCACGACGAGCTCTAAAACAACGGAGCGTCGACAGAAAGGTAAACGACCCGCTACCGACAGTGCATGTCCGGACTCGCAATGATTGAAGTTTCGCTGCGCGTTTTAGCGGCAGATCGGCACCAGCAGCACACGACGGGATTATTCCAGCCGGGAAAAAAAAACAAAAAAAAAAAAACGGGGTTTGCGTTATAAATCCAGCGAGTTCTGCACAGGATCATGTTGTGACAGCGGAATACTTGAGCAGAAGCATCAGATCAGACGGATTGTATATGAATGCACTGCGCTCTGCCTCTTTTAAGGACATTATTTCAGTTCCTTTTGCAGGCTGTCACGTCTACTTGAATTACATTTGGTGCACCAAGATGTCTGATTTCTCTGGGACTCAACTGTAGGTGCTTTTCTGAAAACTGTCTGCATGATTTACAGCCTGACAGCCCACTAAGCAAACAGGTTATTTTCCCCATGTGCTAGGATTTTATCAGAGTGACCCTCATGTGTTATGTGTGTTGCAGGTTATGTTGAAGTACAAGCTGCAGCACTGCAGTGTGTAAAACACACATTAAGCAACCCAGGGGGAGGTGGAGGTGCTTGGTGGGCATTTGTCAGAAATGTGACAGCAAAATCCCTCATAGTTGGTGGGAAGCGGGCGTTGGTAGTTACTGCCACCTCTGAGAGCTCATTGTTTACTCAGAGCTCCCTTTTCAGTGTCTTTTGACAGTAAATGGTGAGTGTTGCTTTCAGTCTTTGCACTGACTGGAAAAGGTTTTGTTGCTGACATCCAGAAGTTTTGAAGACAGGGAGTTTAGCAGCTTTTCTTTACTTCAGCCGTAATGTTGTGTATGGCCAAATTTGAGGCGAATTGCCTGGAAAAAAAATCTAATTTTTGACCTGTTCCTTTGTAAATATTTAGTGATGTGAAACTGGTACGATCTGAGAAATGACATTGATGGTTGCTATGTGCATGGATTATTTCACTTCTCTATAAATATATCGTATATTCATCTCTCACTTCCTTTATTATGTCGCCATGCAGCTGGAATTATGCGTTGATTAATGATAATTAATTTGGCATTCAGATTTTATAAAGGGCTTATTGTGGCGGTAGCCCAGGGCTACACGTTTTAGTTTTTGGGGGCGGGGGGACCTTAAAGTTTGAATGATTTGTTTTTCTACATTAATCCATGTTTTGCAATTTGGTGGTTTAATATTTTAGTATTTCTAAACATAAAATTATGAAGTTATAACAGAACTCAAGAGTGACTGCACAATAAATCAGTTAATCACATGATAAATTAAAATTAGCTCACTATTTTCCGTTCTGGTGTTTAATATTTTGTTTTTATTTAAGATCCAGTTTTATTTAAGGTTTTGGTCATATGTGATATTTATTTTCTGTTTTTTTTTATATATATTTTTACGGTATCTTCTAGTCACAGTGTTTTGTGTTCTTTACAAAATAAAAGCTTTTTGATCTTTGAGAGGTTGAACTTGCGTAATTATGCCATTATCAATATATTACTTGATAATGGTCTCAAAACAACAATTTTATCGTTTATTTCAATAATATTTGGGACAATTTATCATCGTGACAAGGTTAACTGCACAAACAGGCCCAAATTAGCTGTGAAAACGTTTGGGGTCGTTTATTTGCAGGGACGAAGAAATTTCAGGAGAGGCTGTTGGTCTGTTTTATTTTGTTTTCCATTAGGGATCTTTTTATGAGCCGTCTAGTCGGAGTGATATTGGAAATTGGTCTTATATCATCCAAAAAAATAAGTATCGGATTGCCTCCAATACATGGTCTGAACCAGAAATGATCCGCGCCACTGAACCGCCATCTTGGTAGGCAAACGCAACAAAAAGAAAATATACTGACACTCTTGACCAATGTGCAAGAGAATATCAACAACATCTCTTTTGCCGGGATCGACCCGTATGAGAAGGAAAATGTGGCTTGTTTATTGTTGTCAACTACATAGCAAATGTCATGACGGACAGTTACAGATACCTACCAAGATGACGGCCAGCTACAGAGTTCCTGGAAGTGTGACGTTACATTTATCTCTCATTCTAGCAATTAATCCGCCCAGGATTTCGCTTGTTGTCTCTATTTGAGTATTACCACTTGATCAATCCGTTTCTAGCATTTCACACTATGAAGTAAGTAATAAATGTGTGCATGAGTCGTGCTGATATCGCATCGGGTCAATATCGGTATCGGCCAGAACTCAAAGCTTTACTATCAGATTTGTATCAGAAGTGAAAAAGTTGCAACGGGTCATTTCTACCCGCTGGTGTAGAATCCTACATAATTATCAATATCACGGTTGAAGTTGACAGAAAATTTGAAAATTTGTCTATGTATTATTGGAAGAGATTATTAATTATACCTAAACATGAGGCAAAAAGCAGGTTAATATAAATTTTTTGACTTGTAACTTTATTTGCTGAAATTGTTAGTGTGTGAACTGGTAAAAACAAGCAGCGGTTGATTAAAAAAAAGAACACCTGATCTCCGTCTTTATGCGTCACATTCTCACCGTTCTGTGTTGCCATTGTTCTTCCAACCATTTCGCCAAAGAGACTCTTTAGCCTCTTTGCTATCACTGTTACTGGTGTATGAAAAATTATAATAAGCAATACTTTATCAGCCTGTAGGGTGATAAAGTATAATATAATCCACCTGGGGAAACCCTGAAATTACCTTAAATTGAACGAGTAAAGGGAATTTATGGGGTTGGGCACCCAAACTGACTCCAGCCCAGGGCCTCATATTCTCCTAACTTCGGCCCTGTTCGCAGAGTGAGTGAAAAGGTTTTGTTTTATTATTATTTAATATGCTGTTCCTTAATGTCACTTTTTGAAACTGTTCTTGTGAAAGTTTCTTTTGTTTTTATTTTTTACTGATGTGTTAGAGGAAAGCAGATGATTTCATTTCTGATTAATTAAAAAGACATTTAACGTTTCGGTTTCTGGTAGTGAATTCGTGAGCGAACCAGTTAAGGCCACCTCAAAAAAAAAAAAAAAAGCGTCTGTGGTTGTATGACAGCGTGTTACCTCTCAAGTCTGGTCAGGTTTTACTTTTTTCTCTCTCTCTGTCTGAGAGCGGCTTGCCGTTCTACAAGGCTGCCTCCACAAAAAAAAAAAAAGCTATTATATAAGTCACATTCAAGTCTGAACTCAGAGTGATGGGCAGTCCTCACTTTGAATCTGGGGGAGTGGGCGAAGCCTCGCCTACATTTTCCAAGAATCTGTGATTCATACTGCCGTGAATGTCGCTTCTCTCTTTTCTTTTTTTTTCTTCTGTTTTGGTCTGATTTAGAGTCTATTTATGTGGTGTTTCTCCTGGGTTGAGCTTGTAGTTTGCATAACATTGAATTCCTCAGATAACACCAAGCAGAAACAGACAAGGGGAAGCCTTGTTTTAATAGATTATGCTTAGCTCTGACTACACAGTATTGAAATACTTTCCTGTAAGTATTTGAGTTATTACAAAACGGACATTTATATATGCAGCTCTGGTAAAAATGAAGAGTTCATTGCACTGAACCCCATTGAAAACCTCCTGATTATTCCTCCAGATATTGATCTCTGAACTCTTCCTGACTTAAAACATTAATATTGTTGTTTCTAAATGAATATAAATTTGTTTTATTTGCATTGTTTGAGGTCTGAAAACGCTGCATCTTTTTCGTTATTTTGACCATTTCTCATTTTCTGCAAATTCCTTGCTTGGAATTTCACAAACGTTGTCAGTAGTTCATAGAATAAAAGAACAATGTTCATTTTACTCAAACAAACACCTATAAAAAGTAAAATCAGAGATCATTTCAAGTGGTATTTATATATATGTATATATGTAAGAGCATTTAACACAGGAACTGGAAGACATGTTAAATATCCAAAGCAAATACATAAAAAAAAAAACCAAAAACAAGAAATTAAATGAATTATGAAGTTCTTCTGAGACCAAAGCACCGGACTGAGGAGTTTTGATCATCCAGTTTTTGGTAGAAAGAGAGAAAAACGATAAATCAAGCAAGTAGAAATTATTGAGCTTGTTGATTAATCAATTTATTGCAACAAGCCTAATTGAATTGTTAAAAATAAAAAACTGATTAATCTCCCTGACAGCTTTTAAAGGCACTTAAGAGACGACTTAAAATGATCAGTTCCTCTGATTTTACTTTTTATTGGTCTATGTCTGAGTAAAATTAAAATTGTTCTTTATTCAATGAACTACTGACAACATATCTCCGAATTTCTAAGCAAAAATTTAGATGCAGAGCTTTCAGACCTCAAATAAAGCAAAGACAACAAGTTCATATCCATTTAGAAACAACAATGCTAATGTTTTAACTCAGGAAGAGTTTAGAGATCAGTAATAACCAGGAGGTTTTCAACGGGATTCAGTGCAGTGGGCTCTTCATTTTTCCAGAGTTTTGTGTCTTTCTGCTCTGCAAAGTGACCCTCTGAGCTGACGGACCTTTTATAGTAAAGGAGTTTTCCCACGTTGGTGCAGGCAGTGAGTCACAGTAGCGTCTGCGTGTTGAATGCAGTTTAGCGTCTATTTTTGAAGGCCTGCCTGTGTCTGGGCAGGTTGCGTAGTTGCAGGGGGAAGACTCAGAGCTAACCCCTGGCTACCTCCCCTCCGCCCCGCGGATCCTCCGCCCTGTTAGTCACCCATGGCTGTGCTTTGACGGAGAGCAGCTGATGGAGGGAAACTCTTTCCATAGCAACCGTGCATGTCGGTCCTTCCCCTCTATCAATCTGATGCGATCTGCGCTCACTTCACTGGAGAGAACTGTTGTAGTTTCAGGACAAAAACAAAAGCCCAACACTATTTGTATTTGACTGCGTTTTTTTTTTTTTCTTTTCTTGTTTTTGTTCAGAAAACCCAAAACAGTGTTTTCCAACCACAGGATGATGACAAAGTTGGTGACTTACACTCTGCAAGATCTGCAAAACAGCAGATTTCCTTCACACAAGTCGTGGGTGTTGTGAGAGCTTGCGCAAACATTCAACCCCTACTGGAAAAAAGGTCGTCCCCAAGAGAAGGGAGCCATTTCTTTTTTCTCTTTAATAAGCATTGTGCCTCAGGGTTTCCCAGCTCAGAGTTCAGGTTTTGTCACCGTAATATCTGCTATTTATGGAAACCCTGGTGAGAACATGTGACCTGCTGTTGTGTTTTGCACCGTTTACGTGGAGCAACAATTTGTTTAAACACAAATCACATGTCAAGCTGCGTGACAGTGAATGGGTTCACTCTTTGCCAGCATCTAGATCCCTAACATCTACGCAAGAGAAACTTTTCCACATAAATGTTTCTATAAAGGAACATAAACAGTTCCCTCATAAAGCACCTGACATTTGACTATCTGTCCAACAGCGTGACGTTACCGAGAGCAAACAGTCCGTATTTAGTCTTTCTCAAGCTGCTGAAATACTTAGCTCTCTTCCGTTTACGCATTCAGTTGTTTTCAGACAAGCAGCTCTGAATATATTACGCTATTCATTTCTCCTCATACATGGATCGGTTCTTCCTGTTCTCCATGTTCTGGCTGGCCCTGATCCCCCCCCCAGCATGCAAATCATTATCTAATCAGGAAGAGAGGAATCGGATTACTCAGATAGGATCGAGATCATGTTGAAGTCGACAAAAATGATGATGGTGCTCGGTTGGTAAGGAGACAAAATGCAGCTGAAACAAGATATTTGCAGACGCTATAAAAAGATGCAACCTTTTTTCTCTTCCCGTCTGATAAGAGCTGAAACCTCTCCTTGTTTCAGACAGGGTTGTTTATATCGCCTAAATGACATGTCTTTAAATCTCATTCAGAAGTTCACATTCACCATTATTGGGGGAATTTAGGAATCGATTAAGAGTATGCAGAATCAAAAAAGGCCATTTGTTGAAATGACAACATACTCAGAGCATTAATTAAACCAAAACTATATTAAAATTTACACATTTTTATAGATTGTGCATTTAGGATTAAAGAAAACCTTTGTAATTCAGAATATCATAGTTTTAGTTTCACCTGGTTCAGGTTACTCTGCAAAAACACGAAATATTATTTTTGTTCAGTTTCCAGTGCAAACATCTCATTACACTTTAAATAAGACAAAATAACTCAAAGGTCATTTTTAAGCAAGATATGAGAGCTGGTTTTAAGTCAATAATTCTTGAATATTGATAAAAGAAAAGCAGATTATTTCACTTATGTTAAAATAATCTGCTAGTGCAATTAGTACTTTTTACATATTGCATATTAAGAAATAATTTACTTAAAACAAGCTTTTATATGTTGGTGAAAAGTTACTTGTAAGTTAGTTTTGCCTTATTTCAAGTGTAATGATGTATTTGGACTAGAAACTAGAGAAAATTACTTGGTAAGATTTTGTGTTTTTTCAGTGTAGGTTAAAAATCTCTTTTGTTATTCAATTAACGCAAAAATAAGGCCTCTACAAATGATCAAGTGTTTACAAAAAGAATTATATGTTACACACCTGTAGATGTTTGTTTAGGCAGCAGTTTCGTCACACAGGTGTGACATCACGGAAACTGAAAACAGGCAGCAGATCATGAGGAGACTTCCAAAAGTCTGTTTCCTCTTGGAGGAACAATTTCCAGATGCCGGAAGGTGTTTTGTTCATCTGTTTAAACAAATATGTTCTGGCATAAACACCAGGGATGGATGTGTTTTGATGCATTGTGTGTTTATCAGCCCTGCAATAACTGCAAATAGGTTTCTGAATATGCTGGCAGGAGCTAAAGTATCTGGGCTGAAATATCGAACAAACAAAATCAGAGCTTGGAAATTAAATCAGGGATAAAAAATCTTTAGTTTTTCAGGAATTTTCCTTGATCTGAATTAATTAAAACTGTAAAAATGTATCCAAAATTACCAGCGTTACATCTAGAGGAGGAGAAAGCTACGGAACATAATGGAAATGATGAAGCAACTAAGGCTGAAAGGATTAATCAGATTAATCGTGATGAATCAAATAATCGTCAACTATTATGAGTAATCGATTAATCATTAACTGGAGTAGATAGACTAAAAAAAGGCCATTTGCTGAATGAGCAGTAATTAAGACAAAAAAAAGTATATAAATCTTGCATTTAATATGAAAAACCGTCTTTTTTTTGTACATATGTTCCACCCAGAACGCATTTAGCTTCACTTGATTCAACTTCTGTAAAAAAACAAAACTCCTGTAAGGTTTTCTTTCTTTCTATTTATTTATTGATTGATTAATTGAAAAAAAAAAAAAATTCAACACTAGACTGATGTCACATGTTGATGTTAGAAGTATTTATTTTGCTGCAGGTTCATCCTTTGCTGCAAATAATCAAACGTTCATTTAAAGAAATGACATGTTATTGAATTTTAGACGATAAAAGCTGTATCTTCTTACTTAAAAAAAGAATACAATTAATTACTTGCATTTTTTATGTATTTCTAATATTATCTAAAATAAGCTTATGTGGATAAATTAATAATATATTTATTTTTACCCAATTAATCAATAGAATAATCAATTATTAAAATAATAGTTGGAGCCTAAAAGTATCAGCCAGATAGAAAATTGGCCAAAATTTCAGCAAACTATTGTGAAATTTAAGCCCAAATCATTTGACTATTGTTCAGTTTAGATGGGAGTATTCTTGCTTTTATCAAATAGAAATACTTTCGCTAAGCAGAACCGAGCTAAAAATGGAAAAGTTTTGTCTTATTTATTGTTAGAAATGAACAGAAATAGAAAATTTTCTCTTTTTTTATGCCAATTATGTAAATATCTGGTTTCAGCTGCAGATAAAAGCGTCGCTCTTCATGAAAGCAGGAAAGGAAGAGCATTCAGACGTTTCTAAAATAAGAAGCTCCTATTTTTAGTTAATTTATGAGTCAGGTTTTTGACGACAGAGTCTGTAAGCGGTCAGTCTGTGATCTGATTTTCACGATTCCTTCACGTGTCGCCGTCGCCGTCAACACCCGACTCGGCCCACCGCATGAGCCGAGATGCTAGGCAACACCGCTGACCTTTTGGGGGAATTAAGAGAGGACAGTGTGAACGTTTCAGAGACCGAAGAGAGTAAGATGGATCCGGATCACATGCATGGAGTGCATGGTATCCCACATTATTTCAGTGGCTTTCTCAGTGCATTCTTTGTCCTGTGAGAAGTCTGATTGTCAGGCAGCCGCCACTGATTCGTGCACCAGCTGCTGCTGAATGTGTGATAAAACCTAGGGACAAAAGTGTGAATGAAAGCTTCAGAGTGAGCCTCTTTTCATCAGGCTGCACTGAAAAACATTGTGCACTTTGCTTTCAGTTTGCATCTCTGATGTATACTGGGTTGATATATGGAAAGATTAAACAATCAATACAAAAGGTCGTTTTCATTTTGGGAGCGACTGTTAGTAAAAAGGGTTTCCCATGTTTAATTTATTAACAGTCTCGTTGTTTTCTGTGACTTTACTGTAACTGATGGCCTTCAGATAAACAGGCTAAGTAAACTTAACACAGCTTTAAACATTTTTAAATCAGCTCTAGAGTTTATGGCTGGTCTTTAAATGTGTCTCCCATGCTTTTAATCTTTATCAGTATTTAGTTTAATGCAAGCATTATCAATACCTGGGATGTAGGGCTGGGCGATAAATCAATTTTACCGCTCAGTTGAATTTTTCAGTGCAAAAACACAAAATCTAACCAAGTATTTTGATCTAGTTTCTGGTTTAAATATCTTAGTATACTTTAACTAACTTACAAGTTACAACTGAAGTCAATAGCAACTTGAAATTGGTTTAAAAGAAGCACTAGTTCCAATAACATGGAAAAAGTCTTGTTATAAGTGAAATAATCTGCCATTATTTACTTTTCGATTATGAATTATTTACTTAAAACAAGCTCATCTTGCTTAAAAGTTACTTGTAAGTTCGTTTTGTTTTATTTCAAACTGGACTAAAGATACTTGGAGAGATTTTGTGTTTTTGAAGTTTATATTTAAATTTTTGGGAAATCAGGATTTCTTTCTTGTTGACGAGAATATTTTACAGCATCTATTTATTTGGATGTTGAAAGCAAGTCAACTCTACAACAAAGTATGAGCGCCAGGCTAAGATTTATTTTTTCAATTGTGAGAATAAAGTCGTAATAATATGAAAATTACGTTGTAATATTTGAAGAATAAAGCAGTAATTTTATGAGAACTCCAACAAAAAAAAAAAAATAAAAAAAAATAAAAAGTTGAAATGAGGAATGTTGTGCATCTTATGACTTTGGGACAGCACCGGCTTTCTGTCCAAAGTTTTTTTTAGCAATAATATTACTCAAGTAAAGGAAAAAGAAGGTACAATTCAGTAAAACTACTCTTATAAGTACCTTTTTTCCCAAAAGAGTATTACCCACTTTTGAACATAGACAAAGTAACCAGCAGCCTACATGCTAACTGTTAACAAGCTTATGGTGCTGTACTGACAAAAGCGTGAACGAAAGCTTGTAGGCGGACAGCAGCTGCTCCACACACCGTTACTAGGCTACTAGCATTATGCTGCATAAATGTGAAACGTAGAGAAACTTATGTGTACTTTTGTCAATACCTGGGATTGACAAATTAGCTAGTCTTGGTATCAGCTAGTCATCTTTCAGCTAACAGCATTACTCAACTCAGTCTGTTAGTTTGGGGAGGGGAGGGAAACTGTCTAAAGTTTTTTTTTTTACGTTTTGCTGATTTGCTGCCATGATTCTACCTGAGTAGCTCTGCACAGCAGCAGCGGCAGCAGCAGCAGCAGGTCTCCTTCGCTGCCGCACAGGTGTAAACCCAGCGATAGCGTTTTTTAGCGCTCATGTTGCGTTTAAAGACGACTCGGAAGAACGCGTTACGACGTGTTGACAACGGATTTAACGGTTTTAACTGCTGAAAAAAGTGACAGAAGGCACAGATATGGGAAGTGCGGAAGCCCCTACTGTATCAAGTCGATATAGGAATAACAGAGAGTTGGCCACTTTAAGGTAAAAACAACAAACAGCGTCCAGTCCAGGGGGGGGAACGGCCCGCCGACGCCTGCCCAGGCCTGGGAGAAGTCAACTGATAAGAAAACACTTCATTCATCACTATATCAGCGACAAATTTTAATGAATATTTAGTGTCTCTTGCTGCATTTGCTTCCTGCACCATCATCTGAATTGCGTGACGTCGGTGTTACGTCATCTGCAACCCAGCAATCGCTCATTTAAGCTAACAGTCAACTGTAATGCAGCTTCAAACATCAGCAACATCCACCTTCGTGGCTAGAAATGACCCAGGAGAAAATGAAAGGTGCACAGCGCAGGAAGGAAACGAGCAGCAGTCTGTTTGACGGTGTGTTTTTTTTCACTCCAACTCAATGTTGTGTTTGTTTCACTTAAAATGTTCAATTTCCTCCTAAAGCGCGTTTTAGACTATTACCTCATTCATTTCCTAGGAGCTGAGGAAGGCAGCAGTCGATTAGAGAAGCATGCTACATCTAATGACAGACCTGATGGAAAGATCACATTCTTTCAGTAACATAATTGTGTTTTAACCCCATTATGTATTCTATCAGTTCTGTAATCTGTTTTTATGTTTCTTCTATGACAACAGCATGAAACAGGATGTTGTTACCTGTCCATTAATTCGTTTCCTTTCCCCTTAGTCATTAATGAGGTGAATGTTTTATTGCCTTTATGAAGTTTCCTTCCATTAGGCCCCTAATGCTGGTGAAAGCTTTCATCCAGGCCCTCGAAAACAACCTGAGGTCAAGTCATGCTGCACTCTTTTGCTCCTTCGCTGTGTCATATTCAAATGTTCACTCTCAGCTTTGTGTGACATTTAAGTTTCCTCCGGTTCAAACACAAGGGGAGGCCCCTCCAATACCCAGGCTGGTTTTTGTAGCCTGCGACTAATACGTCGTTGTTTATTTCCTAATTCTTGCAGGCCACACCACTGCTTGACACTTGCTAGGCGTCTGGTGTTTGATGTTCTCTGAAAGCTGATTTAGGCCAGAGAGTGCATGAAACACGTTTTGGGTGCAGACAGTCCCCAGAGAGAAAGTATCCTGGGTATCGTTCGGCTGAAATCATTTCTGCCTGACCCAGTTTCAGATGGCTAGCTGCGTGTTTTGATGGCATGGGGTCTAACAGAGACACTTTGCAGGCATCAGCATGCAAATTATGCTGAGTTTTCTTTTGCGAGGCTCCAAAATATGTGGGAAAATAGAGACGGCACACTGCAAAAAGACAAAATCGTACCATGTGTTTTTAGCTTATTTTTGTGTGAAAATACAGAAATAAGAAAATTTACTCAAAAGTGACTTTTCAATAAAAAATATGAGCTTGTTTTAAGTCAACAATTCCTTAATATCGATCATAAAGTGCTAGTTCAAGACATTTTTTTGATGTTACAGGTGAAATAATCTGCCAGTGGAACTACTGGATATTTTCATCAATATTGAGGGATTATCGATTTAAAACAACCATCCAAATTATTCAGTTTTCTTTACGAGGCTCCATCATGTGAGGAAAAATAAAAATAGCAGCTTTCACGCTTCAAAAAGAATCTTACCAAGTATATTTGTCCAGTTTCTAGTGCAACTATCTTATTACACCTGAAATAAGACGAAACTAACTTGAAAGTAATTTTTCAGCAAGAAATATGATAAAACTTTGGTAAAAAGTTCCAGTTCCACTGGCAGATTATTTAACATAACATGGAATAAAGGTTTTCTTATTACTAATAAGAAATAATCTGCTGGTGGAACTAGAACTTTTTCTTAATCAATATTAATGAAAATATTCTAAAGTCAACATGTGAAAAGTTCAGGCTTGACTTTACATCGGTAAAGTGTAGCGATAATCTGTTAACTATTTTTTTTGGATTAACAGATTAATAGCAAAAGGATCTTAATAGGAGATATTTTTTCTTTTTTACAGAATTTCAAATGGGTGAAATTAAAAATGCCACTTGAGGCCTGCTGGGTAGAACATATTAAATGTTCTACCCAGTAGGGTAGAACATTTAATATGTACAAATGCGAAACGTTTGTATTTGTGCAGTTTTGATTTAATTACTGCTCTAAATTTGTTGTTCTTTCAATAATTGCACTTTTGGGTTAACGATTAATCAGTTGTTAGGTTGGTTGACGATCATTTCAATAATCAGTTAATCTGATTGTTTCAACTCTATAACCTTTTTTCCAGATTCTTATTGGTAAAATCTTTTTGGCTTACTTACTGCTGTTCTTTCAATAATTGCACTTTTGAGTCTGTTTTACTCTAGTTAACTATTAGTCTTTTAGATTAGTTGATGATAATTTCAATAATCGATTCATCGTGATTAATCTGACTCATCGTTTCAGCTATTTTCCAAATTTGTATTTGTAAAAGCTTTTCAGAACCACTTATTCTCCTCTGTTTTATTTCTATTTATCAGAAAAGCTGCACCAATTTTGCAGTTGCCGTCTGACAAAACGCGGAAATGTTTTTGTGTTTACAATTTACCGTATTAACAATGCAATAATTACGCATCATAAAACATATTTCTGTGTGTGCAAACTTCTGTTAATCCCTGCAAAGTTTGGATGCGAGTTCTGTGTCGGGCTCTGGATGTTTCTGCGTTGCGAGATGAGGAAGATGCTATCTCTTGCTTGCAGCCATGCTTTTATGTTTTACAAAGAAGCAGTCTGCCGTTCACCCACCTTCTCTTTTCTCTCCGTCTACATCTCACTGTTTCTCTCGCCTGTGTGTACACAGGCAGGCAGTTAGTGCAGAAGCAGGCATCATGTCCACCCCCACAAACCCAGAGGTGAAGGAACTGAACCCTGTCGACTTTATCCAGCTTCAGCAGTATATTGAATGTGAGTACAGACAGACAGGCAAGCAGGCGGCTTCTGCAGCGCTCAACATCCCCTCCCCGCACACACTTCCACCCACACACACTCATTTACCCTCGCTCATGGTTTCTCATATCTAGAGGCAGCAGTAGTTTACCACTTCTTTTTTTTTTTAAATGCATCTAAAATAAAAACTTGCATTCTACTTTGAACGCCTCTTGATGTATTATTTAAATAAAGGGCCGCAGAGGGATGGAGCTTTCACGAGTAATTACAGAAGTGCACATGTGCAGCTAGCTGCAGCCCTGGTGTGACCTCTGTGTTCCTGCTTGCAGACTGCAGCTTGAAGGTGAAAGACGTGCTGAGGGAATTTGATAAAGACGGCCGGCTGGCCCAGCACCGACACGGAGAGGTGAGGAGGCAGCGAGGGGACGGCGCGTCCCGCCGCGCTCTCGCACTGGACTCACTCATGGTGATGTTAGCTGCAAGAAGAACAAAATGATCGCAGCTGTTTGGTGTGAAACGGCGCAATGATTCATGTGTCTTGTCAGCTATTAATAATCCCGGGCTGCTTAATTAGGATTCCAACCTATCGATCATGTCGTTAAGCTGTTGCAGCCGAGCGGCGCTGCAAAATGTAAATTGCCTCCTTAGATTTGCCCACGCAGCAATGCCCCTTTAAACACTGAGCACGGTTTTCCTCATGCTGTGCAAGCACAAGCCACAAAAAAATCTATAAATAATGTACATTAATGGTTTTCTCTGCCAATTAATCTGCAAAAGGAGTCACTGCTGATGAATTACATTCAGCTTTATAAGGAAATGAATTAAAATGTGGGTTTTACAATAACAGTAATCAGCAAATATATGTTAAAGCTGCAGTATGTGACTTTTATAAAAACAAATTTTTATACGTTTGTGAATAGTGGCACAAAAAGTGGGTTTGCATGATGATTAGGGGGCGCCAATTATTTCTGGTCATTTTCTTTATTAAACAGCTGTTTGTGTGTGTGTGTAGATGTATAGTAGTAATAATAACAGTACTTTGTACATTACCTTTTAAAAAAGTTTAATGTTTTAAATTCAAGAAATCAATTAAAACAGCATCATAAATTACACATTTTTTCTTTAGTTTTTGATTAAGCTTCTGTAATATGTAATGCAGAATAAAAGTCAGAGGTATTTTTTTTTGTATTTCCACTTATAAATCCATAACTAAATGACATTTACACACCTGAACATTGACACACATTGCTGTGTGCATAAATCAGAGGAATATCTGCACCTTGTTTGTTAAATCTGTCACCATGACAGTTTGTTATGAGACAGATAATATGTGGAAAAAAAAACTCCACTGCCTTCTCCCAGTATTCCCAGTGCTCCCAGTGCTAACAAGAAACAACCAATCAAAGCCAGAAGGCGGGTCTTAACGCTGTCTGTCAGTCATGCTCATCCACCCGATTGGCTCTCTACTAGGCTAATGTTTTCCTGTTGTTAAAGCTAAGACCACCAATGATGGCGGATAAACGGTTTTCCTGGATGGATAAGTTGTTTTTCTGCCATTAGCACATTTAGTAGCACGTGCATGAGGTTGATTGACACCACTAAGACCCTCCTTCTGGCTTTGATTGGTTGTTTTTGACCGGGAGCGGTGAATTTTTTCAGACAGTAATAGTGGCTCAGGAAAAAGATGGAGGAACTTGATCTTTTCACAGATTACCTGTCTCTTAGCAAAATGTTATCAAATACGTAAAAAAGATATTTTAATAAAACTTACATACTGCACCTTTAAAGCTGAGCCTGTAACGTTTACCAAAACGTTACATGTTTAAATAATATATATATATATATATATTCTTTTACATATTTGTTAAAACTGTCATCTTGTTGTCTCAGTATGTTATGAGACATATAATCTGTGAAAAAACCAAGCTGTTAGAAACAACGAGAAACAACCAATCAGAGAGAGGAGGAGGGTCTTGGCGCTGTCAATCATGCTTGTGTGCAGCTTTGCCACCCCTCCACAGAGGCTATAACAAATGAATGCTAAGGCTACTTAGCATTAGCATTCATGATGACGACGGACAACCTATCGTTCCATTTTCCTGGAACGATAGGTTATTGCTCTGCCATTAGCACATCTAGTAGTGCGTTCACAGGGTTGATTGACAGCGCTAAGACCCTCCTCCTGTCTCCGATTGATTGTTCTTGACTGGTAGCGTTGCATTTCTTCAGACAGCAATAGTACCTATCTGTCTCATACGGTTACAACATAGTGACAGTCTTAACAAATATGTAAAAAACACTTTTTAAATAAAAGTTACCCACCCCATCTTTAAGGAAAACAGAATAATAAAAATATTTTTTAGATATAGAGGGAGTGCTCCTTTCTTCTTTCGTCTCTTTCTTTTGCTTTTTGTGCCTTGATGGAGCTTTAAGTGTTACTGGGGCATCCCTGCAGGGCACCAGCTGGGAAAAGGGAAGAAATATTAACGTGAAATGGATTTGTGGTTCACCATCATCAGGGGAATTCGGCTCGTTTGCCCTGCAGCATCAACTCATGTGATTCCAGCCCATCTGTCAGGTCAAGCAGATGGACTCAAATCTGGAATCAGCAGCTACCTTTAGGTTTTTTTCATGTCATCGTAACTTAAAAACACTGCAGCCTCTTCGGGTCTTAAGAGACATTTTCATTTGCAGAAGTATTCACATCCCCCGACCATTTCCAGATTTTATGTTCAGTTTATGTTTATGGGACATGCTAAGAAAAAGCAGTGCATTACAGCAAACAAGAGCAGAACATTTTAGCCCTGAACGTACCGTCCACACAGTGAAATGCGGTGGTGGTAGCATGATGCTGTGGGAATACTTTAAGCATATTCACTTGTCCGAATGGTTCAGTCAAAGTCTAGAGTTGAAAACTTTAACCATGGTGGAGAAAAACCCCAAAAGAAGGTTTTTACAAAGTATTCATGGGGGAGTGAACACATATGCATGCCACACTTTTCAGATTTTTGTTCTTAAAAAAGGATTTGTTTGTTTTTTTCTCGGTTTTTTTTGGTTCCACTCAGCAATTATGCTCTGCCGCTTGTTGGGTCCCAACAAAATACTTGTGGAAAATGTGGAAAGTTGAAGGATGTGAATACTTTTGTGTACATTGCAGCGCCTGATGCTTCTGAAAGCCTCTTAAACCACAAACCGCATTTCTGGGTTCTTATTCCGATACATTAGCAAGAAATTGCAGTAATTTGTGATAATCTTCTTCCTTTATTTTCACAAGTGTCGAGTTTGAAAAAAGGGGAAGTTGTCAGCCGAAACACATGAAGACAGCTGAGCGTTTTTACTTTGCACGTCTAAAACTCAAATCGCACCTCTCTCGTTTCCTTCGCCGCAGTGCATCAACGAGGAAGGCTTTCGTCAGTTTCTGAAGACCTACTTAGAAGTGGACTTCCCTCCGGATCTCTGCCAGCGGCTTTTCCGCTCCTTCCAAAACTCTGAACCCACCCAGGAAGACGACACCAGTGAGATTATTTTTACACTGTGCATTCAAGCACCTCATTGCTTGCACTTTACAGCAGGCTCTTATCAATTTACGTTATGGCCTATTTGGCACAGAGTCACTCATCAGTGGACGTCTGCGCAGCACTGTTTGTGCAGATATGGTAACCAGAGCATTTACAGCCCCTCTCTCCTTCCTCCCATCTCCCCTGTAGAGGAGGTGTTCCTCAAGGATGTGTCATGTTACTTCTCTCTGCTGGAAGACGGCCAACCCAGGGACAAATTAGAGTGTAAGTTACTAGTTTCTGCTCTAATCAGAACCGGCCGGCTGGTACTTCCACTTTCATTTCCTTTCTCTCTTCAGTTGCTTTCAGGCTTTATGACAGAGATGGCAACGGAGTCCTTGACAGCTCTGTAAGTCGCTGCATAAATTATTTACAGTCATAGAAACATTAGGAGTATTTTAGTAATCGATTGTTCTGATGATTAATCAAATATTCTGATGATTAATCAATTAATTGGTTTTAAAAGGGGCCCATTCTGTGGATTTCTCATTTAAACATTTATTCTTTTCGCGCAATACTACATACAATAACATGTGCACATAAGCAAATAGTTCAATTCCTATTTTTAAACAAGAAAACAAACATTTTATTGGCTAAAATGCAAAAAACATAGCATTTAACTGCAACAACACAAAATCTTACCAAGTATTTTGAGTTTAATTTCTAGTGCAAATATCTTAGTATATTGAATTAAGACAAAACGAACTTAGAAGTAATTTTTTTAGGAAGACATAGGGTGTTGCTTTAAGTAAATAAATCCTTAATATTGATAGAAAAAAATACTAATTTTACTGGCAGATTATTTAACTTATAACAAGACATTTTTCACATGTTACAGGTTAATTTATACGCCAATGGAACTAGTTCTGTTTCATCAATATTGAAAGATTTATTTACTTAAAACAAGCCTCTATATCTTTCTTAAAAGTTACTTTTAAGTTAGTTTAACTTATTTCGAGTTTACTAAGATACTTGCACTAGAAACTAGACCAAAATTACTTGGTAAGATTTTGTGTTTTTGCAGTGTACGTTTGATTATTTGTAGCAAAGGATTTGCAGTTGAAAAAGTACTCCTAAAATCAGCAACACAAGTAAAACTAAATGTCAGCCATTTCTCTTGGTTTAACATCAATACAGATAATCTGTTGTTTATCTTTGGTTAATAAATTAATAAATGGATAGCAAAATGATGTAACTAAAGGAGTTTTGGGTAGAATATATTCACAGATAAATGCAAAATGTTTATATATGTGTGTGTGTGTGTGTGTGTAATATATATATTAAGTCAAAACTGTAGTTATTAAGTTATTATTAATCTCTAATTGTGTTGTTCTTTTAGCAAAGTAGAATTCTTTTGAGTTTCTGATTAACGATTAATTGATTACTAAATTAGTTGTTGATTATTTCAATAATTGATTAATCCGATTAATCATTTCATCCCCAAGAAATACAATGTAATCCTAGCAGCTCTGAAAGACCTTTCTCTCTCTCTCTCTCATTTTTTTTTATTTTTACAGGAAGTAGATCGAATTATTGCTCAAATGATGCATGCAGCAGAATATCTGGATTGGGACGTGTCCGAACTCGAACCGGTAAGTCCCAGAATCCCCTGGTTTAAAACAAAAACGTCCCAGTCACGCACATTCAGCATTAAACTAATTCAGAAAGGTCGACACTTTACTTAATTTATGAAAAATATAAAATGCCCTAAAACTCATTTTAGGCGACAAATGTGGAAAATTATCTTCCCCCATTCAAATTTTTCCTTTTTAATTTAAATGCTAACCTGAGTTAATACAGAAAGGAGTTTTATTAAAGTAACTAAGCTTTCCAAACCAACCTGACCTCATGTGAAAAAGTAATTCTGTCCAGCCCAGAATGATTTATTCTCCTGGCAGATTTAGATTTAAAATGTGTTTTATTCAACCAGGATGTTTGTCTTTGATAGGAATTTTAACTCAAAGATAACACAACAAGACAAAAGCAGCATCAATTTTGAAAAATAATTGCATCTCTTATTTTTATTTTCTTAGAAATATCATGTAATTATTGGCATTACAGCAATCAAACTCTTCCCCCTGTTGCTGATCAGTTTTGTTCTCGTTTCCACTCATTTTTTGAGGATTCACATTTGAGAATCTTTAATTTCCTTTACTGATTGTCTATAACAGGGATGTCCAAACTTCTTCTCAAAAGGACCAAAATTGTTGAAACAATTTCCCCAAAATCAAGCAAATAAAGTGGACAGATTTTTATTTACTTCTTTTGCACCTTTGCTATACTAAATCAAAGACATCTCGTTTTTAGTTTGTTTTGAACAAATCTATTCTCAGCAATAACAACAGGATTTGGGTCACTTTCTTTCAAAACACTTGCTATGATTACTTAAATTTAATAAAAGATAAAAGCTGATTTGAGTGCATCAAAGTCAGTAAGAGTCTCTGAATAAACGTGGTTCTGTCTTTTGTTAGAGCTTGGTTATAAAAAGACAAATACTTTGTGTTGTGCTTAACATTTTCCATTGTAAGAAAACTATGCTGACAACAATTTTACTGTGATTTCAAATAAAAACTCTCTTTCTGCATCAAACATCAAATTTGTAGAATTTTTTTAACTTTAGTTGGGGGGGCCGCAAAAAAAAAAAAATCAGTCCAAGGACCACAAATGGCCCCCGGACCACACTTTGGGCACCACTGTTCTGTAAGATTGGAGTCAGGACTTTAACTGGGTCGCTCCATAAGTTCTTGTACATATAAAGAATTACCTCCAACCTAAATCTACCACGGTGTGAATAACTTTGGGCGTTAACTGAGTTGTTTGTGTCGCTGTGGAGACGTTTTGTCGAGTTGTTTTAATTCAGCCATATTGGAAACTTTTTGACCTCTTTGAGGTTACAGCATCTCGGTCACATTTAACTCCAAACTTTGACTAGGTCAAACCAAACCCTTCATCTTGAGCCATTTAGATGCAGACTTTGTTTTGTGCGGCTCATTAGAATCTCAAAAGCTAAGAAATGGTTTTGAAACGTTTCCAGAGTGATGGGTATAAATTAATCCTTACATCTTTTGGCCTGCTTCATGTTGTCAGTCAGGTTCTAATTGAATCTGGCAGCAATTAGGCTGCCTGACTAGTGAAATTACACTGCAAAAAATACAAAATCTTACCAAGTAAGAGTAAAAGTAAAATTACTGCTAATATCTCACCTTAAATAAGACAAATCTAACTTAAAAGTAACTTTTCAGCAGCTTGTTTTAATACAATAATTCCTTAATATTGATGAAAAAATACTAGTTATATTGGAAGATTATTTCAGTTATAACTTGGGGAAAAATGTCTTGTTATAAGTGAAATTATCTGTCAGTAGAACTAGAATTTTGCCATCAATATTAAGGAATTAATGACTTAAAACAATCTTGCTGAAAAGTTATTTGTTAGTTAGTTTTGTCTTGTTTTAAATGTACTAAGATAAAAAAATAGACTGAATTTACTTGGTAAGAGTTAGTATTTTTGCAGTGCAGACTAAAGAAATGTAGTTAATCACATTTAATTCATGCATATTTTATGAGATATTGGGTATGTTTTTGAGCGTTTTTTTCACTTAATGCACCACAAAAACACCAAATCATCTTACTAAGTAATTTTGGTTGAGTTTTTAGCACAAATATCTTTGTACACTTGAAATAAGAAAACTAACTTACAAGTGACTAGTAAGACGTAGGAGCTTGTTTTAAGTCAATAATTCCTTATTATTGATGAAAAAGTATTAGTTCCATTGGCAGATAATTTAATTGTAGCAAAACATTTTTTCTATTTTATAAGTGAAATAATCTGCCAATGAAACTAGTAGTTTTCCATCAGTACTAAGGAATGAAAAGTTATTTGTAACTAGACCAAATATTTGGTAAGATTTAATATTTTTGCACCGTTTACACCAAAGGAATTTAATTAATCACATTTAATTCATAATTTAATGAGAGATCAGGTTTGTTTGGGTATTTGTTGTCACTTAACAAATAAAATCATCACCTGAAAACAGTAATTTGTATTTATTTTTGGTTAAAATATTAAAATGTGTCAGATGAATCCTCTAAGTGTGAGAAAACATGCAGAAACAGACCAAACCTGTAAGCGTTGTAATAATACGTTTCTCTCAGCAGAGTAACGACTGACTCTCGTCTCATCAGGTGCTGAAGGACATGATGACGGCGATTGATGCCGACAGCAGCGGCACGGTGTCTCTGGACGAGTGGGTAGAAGGAGGCATGAACAACGTTCCCCTCCTCGTCTTGCTGGGTCTGAAGGTGGTTTTAATTGCAGCTTGTGTTTGTGTGGTTTATAGCTCAGACATGTTTGATTTTGACAGCAGGTGTTTCTCTGAAACCGTGGCTTTGCAGTGCAGCTCGTCTGTCCTTTCCGTCCTCCTCCTCTTCCTCCTCCTCCCTGTCTCTCTCTAAGGGCCTTTATGCCGACTCAGAGTTGCAGGGTGTGGTAATGTCATCCCCCTCTGCACCATCATAACGCCGTGGTGTTTTTCCACTTACTCCGCTCCATTATTACAAACTTTTACTGCTGCATTTAACTATAGGAAACATTAACGAAGTCAGGCCGTTTGAATGCTTCTCTTGGCCCAGCAACGGATCCGATTTCTGCGTGTTTGCTCGCTGCATCATTGTTAAACCACAAGCTCGACTGCCCATCGGTTTGGTCTCTAAGACAATGTGAGGGACTTCCCCTCCGGCTATTTCTAGCCGTGGACATTTGAAGCCTGGGGTGCGTAAGTTCAGCCCCCTCACAGTCGCTGTGAGCTGCCCACTGTTGGGCCTCCTGCTGTGGATGACTGACAGATGCATTATGTCATTAAAAAAAAAAAAAGGCACTTCAGCAGATAATCTGCACAACAGCAAGGAACCATAATCCACATACGTTAAACAGTTTCATTGTTCTTGCTGTGACACAAATTGATCATGTTCTGCGTTTAGTTTTTCTTTTGAATCTCTCCATTTTCATGTATACCTCCATGTTTGTTTGTTTATTTTCTATTGCTGTTATTCATTCTTTTGTCCGGTTAATTATTTTGTAGCTCACTGTCCTTTTTTTGCTTTTTATATTTGTTGCATATTCAACAATTGGTGAATAAAATAGGAGGCAAAAAAGCACCGGATGCTTTTTGGAAATATTGGATCCAATTGTGTAATTTTTTTAACAAAAAGATTCCAGGTAGTATTTAATCTGAATGATATGCAGTATTTTATTGGGGGAATAGTTTTAATAAAGCAAAATAAGTTAATAATGTGAAAAAATATATATTTATGAAAGACAGTTTATTTATTTTTTTTATGCAGCAACAAATTACAGAAAAATGACATGCTGAGGCATGAAAAACAGATCCAGTTCATATCCAGTTGTAATCTAAACTTCATATTAGGGCTGGGTGATGAATTGATTTTATCGATGAATCACATTTTTGGTCTTTAAAATGTAATTTTTGGAAAATCTGGATTTATTTTCGCCCATGAGCTCCTTTGGTTTCCACAGTTTGTCAGGGCAGCCATTTTGTTTTTACAAGTGTGTTTATTATTACTTTCTATTTTTTTTTAAATTCAACAGAATATTAGAGCCAAGTTAAGATTTTTTATTTATTAAACTGCAGAAATGAAGTCATAATATGACAAGAGTAAAGTTGTAATATTTATTTATCACATCAGCATCAGATTGTTATATTATTATAGTAGCAGGACATTAAAATAATCACAATTTCAAAGAAAGATCTACACAAACCGAGCTGCTCACATTAGATCCTGATAACCATTGAAGCTTTTTTTCCTTAAAACCACTTTTTTTCTCGTAAATGTTGTTTTTTCTGTTAAAATTTCATCTTCTTTCTGCCAATATTATGATTCTGTTCTCATAATTATAAATTCTCACTGAAGATCTCATGGATGATTGAAAAAAAAAAACCCAAGAAGAATAAAAATCTGAGATTATATTTTTGTCGCTCAGCCCTCATCCAGACTAAACTGTTGTTTTGATGCTAAATTAGGATCATAATAAACAACTTATCTATAATTTTTTTGTTTTCATAACCTCTGACGTTCTTCCATCTCTGATCAGATGACCCAAAAAGACGGGCAGCACCTTTGGAGGATGAAAAACTTCAACAAACCCGTTTATTGCAACGTGTGTCAAAGCATGCTGCTGGGTTTGAGGAAACAGGGGCTCTGCTGCACCTGTGAGTACCGCACCTCTCCACAAGGGGGCGACAATCCAGTGGCACTTCTCAGAAATCATCATGTCAGACTTCAGAATATTACTATTCTCTTTAATATGATGCATGCTGACTGAAAGCCGGATTTTGTGTCACCTTTTCCAGGCTGCAAATACACAGTTCACGGACGTTGCGCTAACAAGAACCCAGCTCCTTGCGCCAGGACGTACGTGAAGTCAAAGAAAGAAACAGGGGTACGCCGGTTTCTCCACAGAAATCAACACAGTAAAACAAAGTCCAAACTGGATCTCTCTGCTTCCCGCTTTACAGGTTCCAGTGCATGACTGGGTGAGTGGGAACTGTGACTCTAGAAAATGTGACCGATGCCAAAAGAAGATCAAGAGCCTCCAAGGTTTAACAGGGAAACACTGCGTTTGGTGCCACACGATGGTAAGGACTCATATTTCTACATTGGGGCTCAATTTTTACAATATTGGGAATCTAAATTATCCTACCCCAACTTGCAAAATTCACAGTTATTCAAGTGTTTCAATTAGCGAATAAAACTGATGTTACATGGAGGAGGGCTTCCTGGTACAACAACGCTGTAGCGTTTAAAGAATAACACTGATTAAAGGTGACCTATTGGGTTTCCTTGAACAGGTTAGGATAGCAAAACATGTTCATTAAATTTTTTTGCACAAGGTTTTTCTTAAGATTTTGGTAAATGAACTGTTTTAGGGCTTCTATAAATCCTAATAATCTGCTACTAGCCACGCCTCCCAACTCAACTTTTACACTCGCACTTGAGTGAATAATACAACTTTACATCATTGAAAAGCAATAGTAGAGCCTCCTGCACAACCAACATGAATGCAGCAAAAGTCAACAACAAAATGTTTGTCTTTTCCAGCTGCCATTGTACAGAGCATACAGCGGTAAAACCAACTGACCAAACATCCTGGAACTCAGCTTGGGTTGCTAGGCAACGGGCTGGGCTGTGGCTGCTAGGTGAGGGGCAGCCCCTGCTGATTTGTGACCTTACATTCGGGACGTTTTTGAAACGGCTCATTTTCCAGGCACCGAAAAACATTAATTTGTTACCAAAAAACATCTGGGTGTTTTTTTTAAAAGCCATTTTTAGAAGCAGCAGAGGCTTAAATGGAAGTACAAAAACATGCATAATGTTAATTTTGCATGACAAGTCCCTGTTTAAAAATAAATTTTTACTGTTTGAAACTAAATCATAGAGGTAATTTCCCTGGAAATGACTAATCGGATAAAAAGAGAAACTCTTTTAACATATTGACAGATTTCCTGACTCACTCCTACAAAAGAAGAACGATTAAAACTCACCAGTTTGGGAAAGACATATGCACTAAAACCATTTTATTTTGTGTTTATGTTTTAGTAAAGCATATCTGAAGAGTGAGATTTTAGACTCCTGTGTTTTCACAACGTGAACGTCCAGCGACTCCACAGATGCAGAGAGAAATAATTCAAAAGCTGAAGCTGCATTGTGTCAGTCACGACCACAGTGAGGTTTGGCGTAATGCCTGTTTGTTTTTCCCAGCGTCACGATGAATGTGCAGCCCTGGAGCCAACAGAGTGTACCTGTGGGACGCTCAGAGACCACATCCTGCCTCCATGGGCCATATATCCTGTTATAAAGGTACAAAGCTCTCCTCAGGCGCATCTTCAGCACATGTACAGTGCAAAATGCACCTGCCACTCCAACGCAGAACATTACGTCAGTAAATATAATCTGTGCTGCCTTTTAATGCTGTGGATGTCGATAACTGAAGTGTTATAAAAGTTTATTTTGTTTATTTACACATTTTTTCCCTTAAGGAGAGACCAAACAATATGAAAAATGGCTGCTCAGCATCGACGGATGACGGTGACTTCAACATTACTCCCGACGGACAAGTGCTCCAGGTGATTTTTCTGAAATGATGAAAATCCTCTCTGCTGCATGAATTCACCGTGGGGATGGGATATTTAGAGGTTTAGCTGCATTTACTCTGAGATTAAATTATGTGCAGGTGTAGACAATTAGCAGAGTTGGGTATACATTTACTTAAGTAAGGTTTTTTTAAAGATATAGTATTTTTACTACGATGTACTTTTTACTCTTAGTTGAGTGATTGTATTTTGAAGTATTTCTGCTCTTACTTGAGCAACATTTCTGGATTTTCTACCCACTGAATAAAAAACAAACATGTTTTAACCAAACAATCACCAAACACAGACACACACCTGCAGTTTTGGTTAAAGTTTAATAAGGTTTTTTATTGAAAAAAACTGATTTGGAAAAAAAAAATCTTTTGCCTAATTTTGTTACTTTTATGAATTATTCTCATGTTGTTCCTTAAACTTCCAAAATTTCCACTTAACTTTATATTTTGGTTGTCAAATTATGTATTTTTTAAATATTAAATACACTGCCTGGCCAAAAAAAAAGTCGCCACCAAAAAATGGTCACACTCTCTAATATTTTGTTGGGCCGCCTTTAGCTTTGATTACAGCCCGCATT
>CAEGAE010042760.1:0-13043 GCA_903067095.1 Girardinus metallicus
TACTTCAAATAAATCACAATAAATCCAACACAAATGGAAAACATGAAATCAATTAAAAACGAGGCCACATTACCACATAATGACTTTGTTCTATTTTAAGTTAAGAACTGATGCATTGAGGGTTTCACATGCAGCAAGTCCACCTCTTGTGGAATCATAGCAGTACAAACCAAATATAAAAGCTTTTTTGTATTATATGAACTGAAATATAAATGACTCTGCTCACTCTGGTGAAGAACACAGAGGCGTTGATGTGGAAAGCATTTTTCATTTTGATGATCAGGCCTATCTCTTTCTGCTCATTCTGAGCCTCTCATCTTGTCAGGCACGGCAAACTGATGCCAATCCCACTCAGGTTATTTACCAACCTGCTCTGCCAGGATCCTCTGAACTGATTATAGCCGCATCAAATGAAAAATGCAGACATGTCGGAGACGCCAAACAATTGTGTTAGGAAGACAAAAAAAATCTATGCTTTTGTATGAACCTTACGTGACCGTGCAGTCAGCTGTGGCAGACGCTTCTGACAGTCTGCTGAAGGGCTGTCTTATCAGGTGGATAAAATGATTTTACTTTAAATCATCATAATGCCCATTTATTACTTTTCAGACTCGGGGATCTCGAAAGAGAGTAATTTCAGATTTAACCCAGCAGAAGGGGGGACCAGGTTTGTTTGCTGTGGGATATAAATGTAATAAAAGCATGGAAATATCACCAAGTCTGGACTGATCAATGAATGTCAGGCTTCTGTTCACAAGAGCTGCATGTTTGCACTGCTTTGTCAGGATTATAGAGACAGGAGCCTGAAACACTATTAAAGATTATGGATTCATGTCAAACATGAACATCTAGAGAAATAATCATAAAAATCACTACAGTTACCATGCAGCATAAATATAAAAAAGCTAAAAAAATAATACAGGCCCTTTATTATCAAACAGAAAGACTTACATTTTATCTGATGCATGAAAATCTGTTTTTTTAAAGTTACACTTTACAGTTTTGTTATTCTAAACAAGATTTAGTTGTAAAAATTGGTGCAAAATTAGGATTTCCGACTTACCTCCAAGTCAGAAATCTGACCTGGAGAATATTGCTTTAGTCAGTATTCTTCAGTAGCTGTAGTAAATCAGCAGCATCTAATGATACCAGTGTCAAAGCACCAGCTTTTTACCGCATAGACCTCACCAGTCTGACCGCAGGTGTCATGTTGTATACGCATTTATACAGTGCCAAGACTACAATGGCTGTTTCTTTCTTCTTTCTGTGTGATTTCATGTGACCTGCAGTGCTCTGTGCTCAGATACCCACAAATTTGTGTCTTAGTGTGGGAAAACAAAGCACTAGACAAAGTATTTTATGACACTTTTTCTCTAACAATGGTCAGTTAAGAAAAACTGCATTTAATTTAGTTATAACCTTAATTATCAAGAAGTCATATCCAAACATAGTAAACATGCTAATTTTTGTGTAGCATCTCAGCATGAAGACAGTAGCAGCAGCAGTAGTAGGAGGAGGATATGAGTTTACTGAAGGCTGCAGTTGTGTGTGTCAAACATACGTGTTGATATATATTATAAATCTATGCAACTGTTGGTGATGGGCTTTCAGAACATTATATCAACTTTCATTACTGAGTTAACCAATGTTGGAAAAGGGTAATAGAAATTTCTTGCAGAAACAATGATTTCAACAAAATATTTTGGCTGTCAGTTTAAATATACTACAGATTCTATACTGATTTTATTAACTTTATTGAAGTATAGGATTAGTATTCAGTGTCTTTCAATGCCAAATCTTAAATGAGTCCTATTGCTAGCAATGATAAAACATTCTCTAATCTACAATGCCAGCTGAGGAAATTGCTACATTTCAGTTATAATTATACATTGGAAGTGGTTTTACTCTAACAGTAAACCAAGCAATGCAGTTTTTATTTCTTAGTGAAATAAATAAGTGATTAAATAGTGCTGATATCCTAGAAAGATGCAGTTTTTCCCCATTAATTTAGAGGTAGATTAAAAAACAAAGACAAGAAACTTTACTGTCATAATAATTAAACAGCTTGATTCACTGAGATTAAGGTAACTCTTTAAGATAAACATAAACATGCATACTTTCCAATCCGTGAATCCAGTAAAGTCAGATGATTTCTGTATGTCTGTCTACGTTGACAGAAAAATGGATTAATATCAGTGTCTAAACAAGATGAGAGATTCTTTAAAAAAAAAAAATCCAACATGACTTAAAATGAGATTTAAGCCTCCTGAAAGCACAAGTAATAATTAGACATCACATTATTTTAATAGGCAAATGTTAAAACACTGATTAGCTTTTCTTTGTTGCCTTGATTAATTCATTTGCTGGCATGAAAGCAAGCAGCTGCACATGTTTTGTAATCAGCAGCAGCAATCAGGAAAAGCCCTGCAATCTTTGCCACCATCTGGAGTGAGTGAATGATATTGAGCACATAGAGATCGATCATGATTTTAAGGACAAGAATGAATTCAAAACCCCTTACAGTCCTGGAGATTTTTCTGAGAGTAAAATATGTCTTTGTTTTCTGTGTTTGTAATTGTCACGCTTCTGTCAGGAATACACCTCCCTGTCCGTATCCACTTCAGGCTCCATAAATAAATTAGAACGGTCTAGTGCTACAAATAGATATCTCATTACAAACTATAAATGAAAAAAAAAATCTAATCAAAAGATATCAATTGAAAATAATAAATATGACACTGCTAATAATCTGATAAGTCTCAAATTTTCATGAAACCATTACATATTAAGAAACGTCATAACATTAATTCTTTCTCATTTTCTTATTAATTTAATAAATTTGTCGTAGAGAATAAAAAAGTCATTAAAAACATGGGTTTCTGTTACTTCACGCCTATTTAAAAAGAGGTTCATGATTATTGTTTACTTTGTTTTCTGTTATACTACAATTAATAGATTAAAAATATTTTGCATGCGATATTAAGACAGTAAGTTGACCACCCATACTCTAAACAGAAAAACCATCTCACTGTGAGGCAATAGTGCTGGATGAGTCTCTCATTCTCTGGCAGTTACAGGAGCATCCATAAGTCCCTTTACAGAGAGTAAGATAAGCCTATGAGACCCCAGCCCTGGGCTGTGTCTGTCATATTCTTATTTATTTCAGTGTCAGATTACTGTGATATCTGTATGACCCAGATGTGCTGGCTGTTATTCCCACAACCTCTTAGTTGATGTCCCACCACTCTTTAACCAGACCAGAGTCAAAAATTTGAAACTATATTACTTGAAAGTGTAAAAGAGCAGCTCAGAAAGTGACAAAGTCTGAAACTGAAAGCACAAAAACAGAAAACAACAAAAAAAAATACATGACATGATAAAATCTAAAACTGAAAAACCAAAAACTGAAATTCAGATAAATGTAAAATTCATATGAAAAAGTGTAATAACTGAAGTAAATCTTCATTCAAACTGAAACTGTGTTGAATTTCAAATTACATGATTAAAATTTGACTTTAGTTTTACCTACTTTTTCAATAACATTGTAGTTCTCATTGTGCTTCATATCATGTTTGTATACTTTTTTCCCGTTTGATTAAATCATTTTGAAAACCTGATTTTCTTTGTCTAACATTAAAATTATTTTTGATAATTTGAAACATGTAAAAGTGACAAAAAACAAAATTAAACAGAAATAAGAAAGAAGACTAATAATATTTCACAGACATATATATAAATGTGTTAATTCATCTGTGGATTGATCTTGGTGTTCAGCCTATCTGCTCTCTTACATGTGGTAAGCTTCTGTAAAATGTATTCCTTAAGCTTTTATGCTAGCAGATATCGCTGTAGAATATGGAGGCATGTAAATAAAAGCAAACACTCACGCAACATGACCTAGATATGGGTATAAAACATGTTTGATGTGGAAATTGTTTGTGAAGTGAAACCGAGCTTTCTTGAATAAAAAAAACCTGAACATGTTTCACGTTCCTTATTATATGTACATTTAAGGTGACAGGATATCAATGAAACATTTCATGAACAATCAAATAAACCACTAAATACAAATCGGTGCTAGAAAAATGGCAAATTACCAACACACCCCGACCAAACAATATTTTTTGGATAAAACCAATGAAGCTCATTATAGCAATAAATATTTCAACAGTTTATTTAGTTGTAAATCCGTTCCACATATGCAATTAAATAAATTAGAAACACCACATCTTCAGTGTCATCCAACAGTTTTATATAACAGCACTTGAAGAAGTACTGCTTAATGATGTTAATTTGGGGTAAGTTGCATATGTTTTGTTTGTAAGGTTGCAGAAGTACAGATTTTATTGAATATTGATATGTACCCTTTAAAATTACTTTTAATAAATGTAGATTGCTCAGTGTAGGTATTAAGCTGCTTTAGGATTCATGTTTTTTTGCCACCACCTGGGACAGCATCGTATTGTTGCCTTTGTTTTTCTGAGACCGACAAAATTGGTGTTTTGCCTCGAGTTGTGTTGATGAGAATGAAAAATTGCAGATTTTTTTAAATACAGACAATGAAAGCAGCAACCCTGCAGTCCCTGAGGTGAAATGCTGAACAAAAATAATCACGCTCCCTCTCGTGTGTAATGAGAAGGATCCTCATTAGCTCAGTGCTGCTTTTAAACATTTGACAGTCAGATCCTAGGCTAGCAGCCTCGACTGTAATCCCATTAACTTCATCAAGCTCAGCCCAGACTTAGTCGCTGGAAAAAATGGGGCTGAGACGGTGGAGGAGCTTACTGAAAGAAAAGTAATTCTATCAAATCGTGTGCATCTGGAAAATATCTCCAAAGTCCACATGAGGTTTTTGGGAATTCATGTGAAGGCAAATCTGTTTTTAACACCATTCAGAAGATTTATGGAAATCCCATTAAAGGGTGACTGACTGAGTTGGTGCAGCTGATGCAAGAAGACACAACCGACAAAGATGGACGATTCTTTATGGATTTTGAATACTATAAAGATGATGGAAGAGAGGGAAATAAAAACATAGGTCACTGTGGTATACAGATGAGACAACATAAAGTTATTTGGTTTATTAGTTCTTAAAAGTCATTTTGGTGGATCTTACAGTTTAAGCATTTACATTAGAGCTGCACTTTTCATTAAATGGCAAATGTCAAGAGTCATTATGACCAAATATAAAGTTTTTTGAAGTTTTCTATATTTAAACGTCCTGTCTTTTTGAATAATACATTTTAAAGTCAATAGAAATTATTAGCATCTCAAAGTGTATAAAAACTACTAGTATTATTTTCAGAAGCTGATTGTACAGTTAGTTATTCTTTAGCAATACTTGCTTAATGAATAGTAGTCCTTAACAGTTAGTTACTTTAAAACCTTCTTTAAAATTATATCAATATGATGATACCCCTTGATGTTAAACAAAAGATAATTAAAAGGTATTGCAAATCTATTATTGTAGAACATTTGTTATTTTTGCCACAAAGAGGAATTTCACATCCTTATTACTGTTATAAAAAGTACATAGAAAATAATCTAGTATTAATGTCTATAATATAAAAAAATACAAATTTACAATATAATGTTAATAATAATGATTATTTCTATAACATTGTACGAGGTATAGGCAACTCCAGCACAAACTCAAAATAACAATAAGCTAAACTTGAGTTCACTCAAAATACTTGTTTTGAAACCTCTGATTCTTTTATGAGATTCATAAACTGCAACAATCAACTCTCTGAGGGACTCAGACAGAGATCTCTCAATCTCAGTATGATGTTCACTCACATTTTACCAATGAGAAGAGTAGAAAATGACATGTCCGGCAAACATCCTTCAAGATGCTGAGTACTAATGTTCTCATAATGTGCCCCTGTTTTGAAATGTCCGCGTTTTGCCATTTTAAGTAATTGTGGGCATAGCCTAATTTATGCCTCATCAGAAATTGTGTATTTTCTTTAAAAAATGTATTTCAAAGAAAAATTAAGTATTTTCTTTGGACGTTGTTGTTTGATATTATTTAAATTTTGCAGTTTTGTTCAAATGACAATAACTATCTCCAAATATGTTAGAAAAACAGACAGGCTGTTGTAAGGTATCTCAATATTTCACATGACTGCATGAGGTGCTTAAAAAAACAGCTAAATGAGAAGAAAAAAAGATTATATTCCTGAAATACAAACTATTTATGAACTTTTACCAGTTGTGATGGTGCAATACCAGTATAACTAACGTTTACTTTCTTTAGAAACTTTTCTTTTGTTTGTATTTGAGTTGCTGTGATAGAACACATTAAGCTCAATTTGGGCTTCTTTAATGTTTATGATTTTTGATGCAGGATGAGCAAGAAAAAATGGTGAGTATACCTTGGGTCACAATACAAGCAGTTAGCAGCTGAATATTATGTTTGCCTTCCAGTCTGGTGGTTCTTTACAGCCTGGAATATGGTTTTGAGGCATTTGGGCCACAGGTTTAACAAAAAGGAAGATTCTACGAAGTCTAGCACAATAACCACAGGCAATGAAGCTGAATAAAAGTGGGAGTACAATATGGGCCGCCACAAAATGATCGACGGTGTAATGAAGGAGCTAATGAGGGGGATCAAGATTGCTGCAGGGCCAATAAATCAACACAACGGTGCCTAAAGTGATACAGGAGCAATCAGTAATGCTGGTCAGTGTTCAGGGAGCAGAGGAGGGGGAGGGTAACCGGGGACAGAGGAGACGAGGGAGAGGGGTTGATTCTGTAATGAAAGTCAATGTCAGACCAATCATCCTTTTCTGGTTTTAAAACAGCAATGTCATTGGGAAATCTGAGCTTTTGTGGTAAAAGTTGAATATAATTTAATGACAACAGTATCCGTTAATAGGGACTTCTATTGAAACCACCCTGCAGGTACAATCAATCCTTTCTCTGGGTCGATGAGACTTTGCACTGATCAGCATGTCCTGGGAAGGATTCTCCTGCGTAAGCTTTGTGGAGCCAAAGGTCAAACAACACTCCGGTTCAAACACATCTTCCAGGTACCAGCCCACATAGGTCGTCATCACAAAACAGGCTGACCTCTGCTAAAGCTCACAGATTAATTACATCGGCATACCAAACAGATGACACTTATCGGCAAAAAACAAAAAAAACCCCAGAAAAGATAATTATTCAGCTCAATATAAGAAGAAATGCAAACAGACAATATACAGATAATTCATGTTGGTCTGACATTTTTCTACCTCATCGTCCTGACTTAATTTGTAGCATTAGCTCAGTGCAGAAATGTTACTCAATGACTAAAGACTACATCAGGCTAGGGAGTGTTGAGGAGACTGGGGTTGGCTTCTCTCTGGGGGGTAAATGGTCTGAACATTTTATAGTTAATCAATAAACTTTGGTTAGATCCTTGACCACTCTACTATCGTGAATTGGTAACATTTTTATGCACATTAAACCTGGCTATTAATCAAAACATAAATTTTTCTTCAGGATTGAGGTTGTTCTTGCAGTGTTTCTTAAGGATTTACATCCTGTTGGAGCACATCTGTTATGTAAAGGGAACTGCTTAAGATGTTCGAGAGCAATCCAGGAACCACCCAGCCACCAGTTTGGGTGATTTTCCATTACATCTGACTAACAGCTCTAGTGGTTAGGGTCATCACATTGTTGAACGGTTCCAGTTTGTGAATCCACATTGTGAACTAAGCTCTTGTTTCTTTTTAAATTGTTTATGTTGTACATTTTATAATCAGTGCAATTCAAACAAACATTTAATTCATCAAAAGTCCAAACTAAATTTAACATTCAAACAAAGTGCATGAAAACTGGATATTCCATGCAGTCAGAATATCACTGATATTCTGACTGGATGGAAAAGACAGCTGATTGAAAATAATCACAACAGAAATAATATAACTGTTTCTTTTTTGTCCAGAGTCAATTAAGGCTGTTCCATCCATCCATTTTCTTTATACCCTTGTCCCTTAGTGGGGTCGGGAGGTGCTGGTGCCTATCTCCAGCCACGTTCCGGGTGAGAGGCGGGATACACCCTGGACAGGTTTTTGGACTGTGGGAGGAAGCCGGAGTACCTGGAGAGAACCCACGCATGTACAGGGAGAACATGCAAACTCCGTGCAGAAAGACCCTGGGCCGGGAATCGAACCCAGAACCTTCTTGCTGCAAGGCAACAGCTCTACCAACTGCGCCACTATGCAGCCCTTAAAGCTGTTCATCAACCCAAAATATTTCTACAAAAATCTTCTACTTTACATATATCCCTCTGACAAATTTCTAATATTTTCTTGGGCCATTTGCTATGCAACAACATTGTTTTCAAGCCATGACAAGATAATCAAAAATTATCCATTTATGCATTTCAATAAATGCCAAAAAAAAAAAAAAAAAGAAAAAAACATTTTCTCCAAACACCAACCTCAGAGGGATTACAGGACAGCGGCAGAAATGGATCTGATACGGAGGAGACATTAACAGCTCTGAAATGTCTGCAAGGGTCTGGAGATATAATGCTCAGGAAGTCATCCATCATTCCTAAATCAAGTTATCCTGCCAAAGGCTGTGGTTAGGATGGTAGAAAGAGGTTAACATGATTTCTATTGGTAAGTTTGTGATAAATTGTGAATCCATAAGAAGTTCTTGAGGCTCAAATGAATTTGAATTGTGGGAAGACCTGAGAAGTCTCAGTCAGAGTGACAGGAAGAACAGAGTCCACTGGTGAGGTACTTTATCAAAGTTGTTTTAAAGGAAAATATACTTCTGATAAAGGGTAGCAAATGGAAATGGCTACAAGACAGAGATACCTAAACTGTCTGAAACACAGAACTAATTTGAGGGAACACCTAAAGCAATGCTTACTAGGTTGCTCTGAATATTTCTTCTGGCAAACAATGAAGTGCTGACTAAACAACTACAACCTCTTAGTTCCAGCAGACCGCGCAGCCTTGTATCATCATCATTCAGAGTGCACTGGACCGACATTAAATATTGATAACAAAATAAGCTAAATCACATGGGAAACAAGGCTAAGAGGGGGAGTAGCACCTGCCTATAGTATAACAGCCCCTTCAGTGTGAAAAGACCTTCAGAGCATACTAATGTCAGCAGAGGCGCCTTACTGTCTCCAAACACACTGTGGAGAGTTAATGCCCAGGGGAGGGATTGGCACAGTCCAAATCACTGCATGCACGTGCACATAACCACTGAGGATTTGCATCCACTCGCGTACTGAGCGATAGCTGAGCTGATACACCACCTTAATGCTATTAAATAGATGCACATCCCCGGTGGCAGAGGCAGATGCCCGGCTGCCCTTCATCCAAGAACAAGAGCAAACAGACTCAGTTTGTCTGGTAGCGTGTGTGGAGGCTGCAGACCGAGAATAATGACAAGTTATCAGTATTTGTACACGTAACATATTAAATCTCACAAAGAGCTCAATTAAATGTCCTCCCCATGTATAAAAGATATATATTTGATGCCCCTAATTTCAATGACAATGGAGGCCATCTCTGCCGGCTTCCGCAGGCAGCTTGCATTGTGTCCCCTGTTTGATTTGGGACACAACCAGAGTATTTACATAATCTGAATTAAATGTAAATCAAGCTGCTTCATCTCAGCTCTCCCCAGATTTGAGGGGTTAAAGCGAGCGCTCAAAAACAGCAGCCCCCAGCAGGGGGAAAGGGACTCTTCATTGTCGAGAAATCTGGACTCATAGGCCTGGAGCGGCTTCATTTCAGCAACCTCTGCGTTTTTCAGATTTACCCCAGATGCTCTCTGAAGGAGACAGAGCAGCCAGTTTGTCTTTAGGATACAATTCACGTAAATGAGGCTGTTTGGCCCCTAATCCTTGCCTAATTAAGTGCCGGTCTGCCTCCGTGGAATGCTAAGGGCTGGACTCCACTACCTGTCGATTTATGGGAACAGCTGGAGCAGCCCGGCTGTCAGCAGATCAGCTCCACATTATTATCCTGCTTATTTATCGAGGACCATAACTGCAAAACCACCAAACACAGTTGAATACATCTACTCTAAATCCCTTCTGGTGACAGCTCAGACTTCTCTATGTCTTTGTAAAAATATGCTAACATTTTTTCATTTACAAAACCAAGTTTCTCTTTAACAAAGACAACAGATCTGTCTCAAAGATGGGTTTCATAGTGTAGCTGCAACAAGAAAATGGGGTTAAGTTTAAACACTTTGCATCCATTAATAAAAACCATCATGAAATTTACATTAAAATCATTATGGAATGAATAATTAACACTAAGGAGCTGTTTGCCAGGGGGATTTAATTAATCAAACAATCAGGAATGAAGTCAGTAAAACCTTTGTCTAGTGTTTTGATTCGGGATCAAAGGTAATGATTTTTTTTAACCATCACATGATGTCAGGCTTTCTAAATATCCATAAAGTAAAACGTGCTGTTATTGGCCAATGCTGTGACCTACATAGCATCATTAATGATTCTCTGCTCTGTGATCAGCAGCTAATCACGTCTGCCTTAGTTGGGCAACATCACAGAGAGTCAGAGTGCCACCAACTGGAGCGTTGGCAGGGAAAGCACACCATGGTGCTTACACAGGAAATAGAGTTAGCTCAACTTGTTGTTTACTGAAATATTAAGACTGCAGTTGTAGAAAATATATTTACATGATAATGTGTGTCAATAGAGCATTTGGAACATGGACATAATCCACAAATTCTGTGGACTATAATGGAGGACATTACAGAGAGGAGAGAAAAGCGTTGGTCCATTTGTCAGCTCTGATCAGTCATGTTCAGTCACCCTGCCAAATAAAGAACATGGTTTCCTTACTGAAGACTAAACTTCAGCCAAAAAGATCCTCAATCAAACAGGAATGCTAAGAAAAACAGAACGAAACCCTGCATTTTGTTCAAGACTTTAGGTAATGCTTGCAAATTTTTTACATTTATACAACATTGTCAATTCATCTTCAGTCATTTTTATTTGTTCAAATACATCCGTTTATGTATAAGGCTGGCAGTAGTTCCTAACATTTCTATGCTATATTTTGATCAACCTGCTTCAACTGTTTGAGTTGTTTTATTTCAGTTCCAGTGTGGGAGTAGGACAAAAGTTATAAAACAGTGTCACTGTCCAAAGACACATGACTGAACCCCTTCAGTACATAGATGAAAACATGTTATGAAAGGTGGCTGAAGTTCGAGTAAAATTTAAACATTCGTTTCCCTGAGAGAAAGTGCTACGTTTTACTTGTAACTAGTCACAGCATGCTGTTGCCATGGCAGTCAGTCACTTCCGTTAAGTTAGAAAAGGATGCCACCTGGTGGGCACTCTAGCCTAGTGCATGTGAAATAAGAGAAGCTTTAAATTGTGAGGAACAGTATTCTTGTTCCTTGGAAATATTAAGTGAAATTGAGCTTACCAGATTTTGGCAAGAAACACAAGATAAATGTGTAGAAAATTATGATCACTGTTAGGATTGATAAAGCCGTGGACAAACACTTTCAACCACCTCGTTGAAGTTAGATACCAAGCCTACTGCATTGTACTGCTTATAAGCACTCTAAAAACGGCACGGCTGACCAAAAAGCTGAAAAAAATATCGTATATAAGCACGAAAAGGGTTTAAACGAGAAACATAAAAAGGTGCTACAACGCAAATTGAGCAAATACAAATAGCCCTCCGCTCATTTTATCCGTAGCGAGAGATGATTAGCAGAAAATGCTCTATTCCCTCTGACTCCGCCTTCATAGTGATGCATTCAAGGACATTCTATAAACTATAGTTGCAAGTACACAAGCGCTAAATCTCAGTCTTAAATAGACTACAAATCTATGAAAGTACTATAAATATTTTAAATTTTAATGCATTAAATATTGCATTAAAATTTTAACTGGGTCAACTGTATTTTCTAACAAAATACAGTTGGCCCTGAAGCAAACAAAACCAGGTATAAATTGGACTGAAAGCCACAGGTGCATTACTGAATGCTAAATTTATGCACATCACATATAATACATTAGTTTTGCACAGTTGTACACACATGAATTATGTAAACTATTTGTGGGACCCGAGTGATAGATTAGAATGTAATAAAAACTGCAGGAACTGTGAGCAGGGCTTTAAAAGCGAGCCAGTAAAAGTTAATTTATTAAAAAATGAGTCACTAAAAAAAAGGATGCAGGGCAAGAATGTGCGGCAGAGTCAATGGATAAATCTGTATAAGGAAGAATGAACTCTTAGCTAGCCCCAAGGTAGGAGGGGGGCGCGGTCTTCTTCGGCGCTCAGTCCCCTCCAGTCGCCAGCCGACCGATCCCAAGCGGCACCCAGCAGCAGGACCCTCCGAGGCCACGGGTGAATCTCGGCGGCAACCAGTCCTCCAGTCCTCCAGTCCTCCAGTCCACCAGTCCACCAGTCCTCCAGTCCACCAGTCCCGCCGCCCTGCCGCTCCTACACCTGAGATCTGTCCGGCTCCGTCTCTCGCTTCAGTTGCACAGCTACCTCTTTATTATCGGTTTCCCGGTCTGCACTCTGCTTATAGCTAATGGAGAACACCTGTGCCGCTGCAGTGGGCGTCTCCGGGTATGAGTCGTAACGTCACCTCAAAAGCAAAACAAAATCAGAAAATCATGCAACACAACAAACCAAAAATTTAACCCAAACTAAAGCTAATAAGAAAAGTAAATTACTTCCAAATATAACAAGCAATCCAAACAGCAATGTAAGAAACATGAAATCAACTCGGAAAAAAAGAAAAGAAAATGAGGCTACATTACCACATATTCACACATTTGAGAACAGTCCCTAGGAGTCCTGCATATTTTGTGCTTCTTCAACCAATCAACTTGTACAACATTCAATTAGTGATGGCATTTGACAAAATGTAATGTTTATAGCCGTTTCATAATTGGTTATTATATTATGTTTTTACGAGGTAAAGCACTTTGAACTGCGCTGGAAATATAGTTCAAAACTTAAATAGGTCAAACTGAATTTAACGTGAACAGATGTTTTATTTATTTAATGTTTTTAATATATATA